>PVHY01008425.1:0-61657 GCA_004024945.1 Uropsilus gracilis | reverse complement strand
CTTTGTTTTCTACTTAGAATTAATAGGCACTCAAGTAAGATGCTATTCTTCAAAGTGATCACAAGTACAAAGAGACTTGTGGTCATTTTTTTTTTTTTTTTTTGCATTCCCAACTTGATATCCAAGTTGGCATTTTGTGATGTTAATTAAAATTTGAGCTCATATTTATAGAGCTTTTATTTCACCCCATGAAACTATTATATTGGCTACAAATTTGTAGATAATAATTATATTATCAAGTATTCAAGTTTGAAAACCTTTAATTTGCAAAGAATTTAATAAAAACTCTAATTAAACCTTCACAACTCTAAATGTTGAAGTATGATGACCAGGTGTAAGCATGCTTACCTAAAGTATGCTGAAGCAGAGTACCCTAAGAAATACAGCCTCGGGGTCTAGCTAAACAAACTATGACATACTGAGTTTATTGTTAGGCAGCCCAGTTTTTATTTGAATCTTTCTCATTCTATCTTTTCCACATCAGGCCTTGTACTACAACCATTGATAGCCCACATGGAAGACCAAAGCATGCAAAGTGTATATAAACCCTTAGCTCCCTGTTAGGGGTACTTAGCCTTTGGATATACATCCATCGAAGCAGTACCAACATCTTGACAGCCCTGGTGTCTTCATTCCCTGATTGTTGACTTTCAATGTAGGTAATTTTATCTTCTTCAAATTTTAAAAAGTAGGTTTTAAATATGATTTCTTTCCTTGGATTTTAAGGAACTTAAAAACATGGGTTTTGAATCCAGGTCTGTGTGGTATTACCATTGGGACTATTTTATAATCCTTATCTATTAAAGAGTCAACTCAATTATGCATTCTTTTTGTTTCATCAGGTGGTTATATTTTGACAGTCCTCTGCTATACCTAATTCTTTTTGTTTCTTCCAAAACTCTCCTCCCCTCTATTTTCTATAAGTCAAGATTTACATTTCTTAAGGGACCTATTGTCATCTCTTAATTATCAATTACAGGAGTTGCACAGCAGAATCAATTTGTGCCAGTTAGATCAATTGTTACACAGTATACTGGCAAACCTCTCAGATTAAAAAATCCAGGACCATTAGAACTATATACACAGACTATTTAGAAAAGGAATTTAAAATATTTATTTTCCTTTTCTGGATTCTCAACTAGAAAAATCTAGTGAAAAAGATTTCAGAAAAAAATACTTATTCTATATAGTTAATAATTAAAACTATGTAATAATTAACATTATATAAGTGGTTATTTGTATTAATATTCTAGAACAAAGTTCTAGAACCTTCTGATATTTATATACACCTCTCTTTCTTCTTCCTCACCTCTCTAATCAGCTACCAGAAATGAAGTTTCTAGAAAATTAAAGTTTTAGCTGTCATCCAAAGCAATAAACCTACATCTTAAATTAAAGTAGAAGTTTTTATAATGAAGACTATAAATTATCTTTCACACTCTATGGAATGAAATAATTATGTTTAATTACAACTCATACCTTAGAGTTTTTTTGATGCAGGTATTTCTTCCATTAAAACTTTCAAATATCCAAAATACAAAAAAAATAGTATATTTTAAAAGTTTAATATATTGCTTACTTTAAGATAGGTGTTCAGAAAGTTAATGCTCCTTTTCTTTTCCATCACCCATCTCTAAAAATATCTGTTTAATTCTTATAACTATGAAATGCATAAGTATCTTGTAACTATGAAATATATATGTGTGTTTTAATGATAACTGATGATTCAGGATATAATGCTACTGTAAGCAACAAGCAGGGTACAGGAACCATAACTGGAAGAGTCAATGAGGGAGCAAGGACACCAGAGCTGTCAAGAAACAGTTTTATAAGTACCAGTACTGACTTGGTGGATTCATATCTGAAGACTGAGTACCCCTGATAGGGAGTTAAGGGTTTATGTACACTTTACATGCTTTGGTGTTCCATGTGGGCTATCAATGGTAGTAGAACAAGGCTTGATTTGGAAAAGACAAAACGAGGAAGATTCAAGTAGAAACGGCTGCATACCAGTAAACTGAGTCAGTAAGTCATGGTTTGTTTATCTAGACCACTAAACTGTATTTCTTTTTTTCTTTTCTTTCTTTCTTTTTTTTTTTTTTTTTTTTTGAGACTAGGTCTCACTATGTTGCCAGGGGTACTGTGGATTCAAGGGCTCCCAGCCTCAGCCTCCCAGGTAGTTGGGATTACAGTCACCTGCCATGGCACCCAGCTGCTTTTTCGAGACCATGTCTCACTATGTTGCCTGGGGTATTCTCAAACCAGTGAACTCAAGTGATCCCAAGCCTCTTGCCTCCCAGCACTTGGACAACAGGTACGTACCACCATGCCAGGCTAGGCTGTATTTCTTAGGTTACTTCAGCGTATATCAGTTTATCATGCTTTACCTGATGATCATACTTTACTACGTCTGCAGGTTTTACTACTCTACCAAAAACAGCCTTCCACTTAGTCAGGGCTAAGTATTTTCTTGATTTCTAAATCATGAAAGACTTCCCAAAATGGTGTCCACATTTAACTATTGGGTAACTAACATTCTGGACTAAATTAGTTGCATGTGATGGTTTTGTTCTTAGATTCATCTATGACAAATCCCCAACCAAATATTAGAGCTATATTATTTCTGTTTTTTTTTTAATTTACATCTAGTTTTGTGATTATGTCCCAAAATTTTCAGCACATATGACTATCTCCTCTATAGTCATAAACAATGATGTTTTAGATTTAGTCGCTCTAGTAAGGTAAATTGCTCCCCCCCCCCATCCCACAAATTGTACTTGACACATTTTCCAAAATAATTGCTTTTGATAGTATTTAATGTAGGTTTATTAACTGTCTTCACATATTTAGGGACATAGAAAATAAGGTTATTAAAAAGTAGGAACTTCATAACTATGAGTGTGTGTATGTGATAAAAACATGATAGAAATTTTATTCATTCAAGTAAGTGTATTACAACCTCTGTTTTGGTACTTGTAATATAATTATTGAACACAGAAAATGTCTGTGTTCAACCTCATGAAATTTCTGCTTTAGTGAATGCTATAAATTGCAGTCAGATAGAAATACAAATCACCTACACATATTTATTTCTCATTAGAAACCGTGGCCTACATAGGGATTTAGGTAATATTTAGGAATATAATCAGAATTCTTAGGAAGCTTTTTTAGGTTTTGCACATTTAGATTTCAAGACTTGTTTCTAGTAACCAAGTAAAATTGACATTTAAACAGCTATATATTATGGTATTTAAATTGCATATAACTGCAAATAATTAGTAAGAATGTTTGAATCCACATTTTTTTAAAGAAGTACATAAAATGTGCTATTCCATTATTCAAACTAAAACAACAGTAGCATCATTATAGAGTGGGTTCTGAATGTGTCTGCAGCCAATTCTTAACTACTAAAGAAGCAGAATTAATTTTAAAGAAGTCTAAAATTGTGTCTTTGTGTTTGACACATGGAGGCTATAGTTCTGTCTCTTGTGCTCTGCTCTATATTTGAAGGTCAACTCCTCACTTTAGGTTCTTGCAGACAGTTCTCACTGTTTATTATCACTAGTAATAGCATCATGCTATTACATGTTACAGTTTCTGTCCTCTACTAGGAAAGCAATCTCTCTAAATTCCAGAGGCAGCATTTTCTCTACAGGATCAAATTTCTGATGATAGTTCTGATGATAGTGCTGATGATAGTTGATTCCACATTCTGGATCCACACAATGGAATTGAAGGCCCCTCTTGTCTAGAAGCACTCCTTATGCTCAGAGCTGTAATTGCAAATAGACCCCTTTCTGTTCAATAATTCAAGAAATGACTTCCAGGCACTAGTATTTCCAGGTGTCACCATTTAGTGTTCCTCTAAGCACTAATCCTGGTGGTATTTATTTCTGTAGGAGTTATTTGACAAGGTAAGTATGCGAAACACTATATGGCATCACTTTCCTTTGAGGCTCGCAATGTATTAACATAGTGAATGTGCCAGGAGTCATGCTAAAAACAATACGAAACAAAACAGAAAAAAGATATTTTCAGTGTTGTCCAAACTATATTTTTTCTATGATTAATTGGCCAGAATATGTTTTTCTGAAAAGTTTCTTTCTAATTAAGCCACTATCAAGTCATTCAGAATTTTGAGTTATATCCCATATATTTGTAAACTTTCTTTTCAAGTCATAACATACTATTATTGTCAATTTTGAGATAGTCAAAATTCAGATTAGAATTGGGAAAGCACAAGAATAACAATTGGTATTTAATGACTTTAATTTTTATTTAAAAATTATTTGATATTCACTGTTATCAATGATGATTGTTTCTACAAATTCCTCATTGGGTTTCAGGCAAAAACTTTACCTATGTGAGCATCTCTTTGAATAGATGAGCTTAATGTTATTATTATCATTATTTTTCACTTTTCTAGTACTGTAATTCTCTTCTGCCTAATATCCACTGTGACCTACCTTAGGAAGATGGGTAGCAGACATAGTTTCTAAAATTACTACATAAGCAAATTCAGTTATATAAATTCAGAAATATAAATTCCAATGCATTACTAATCAAAAATATTATACTTTAATTTTTTAAATTCATCATGCTAAGAACTATTTAGGATTACCACATATGACTAGTAACATACTTAATATTTTATGTAAATAATGCAAATATATATTCAAAACCAGAAAACTGAGGAAAGGCATCACAAAGCTTACAGTCTAATGAGTGTTTGTAAATGTTAACATTTAGTGATAACCACAAAAATTAAAATTCAAAGTGTAAATGTTCTAATTTCGAAAATGTTGCCTCCAGGTTTTGCTATTTTGGAGAGCATGACGCCTGTGAAAGAATTATTTCTGTCCTCAGAGATTAGCAGCCTAAAATATGCCAGAATGGGGCAAGAGAAAAACTGTAGGTATATTAGAGTGCTAACATTATTTAGCATTTATACTTTATGAAAATATATATTATGTTTTAAAAGTGATACACACACACACACACACTTTTTTTCAATCTCTACAACATCTCTTCAAAGTCTAACAACTCAAATATGTCACCCTGCTAATACTTTGCATCTATTTTCCTTTTTCCCTTATGTCCTTACTTGGGATGGATCATGACTGGAAAGAAACAGTCAAGGTAATCATGTTTTCATAGCTTCTGAACTTTTTTCTGAAGCTAAACACTGGCTATGTATTGAAATTCTGGGCAGTAATTTAAGAGGAATACCTCTGAATAGGAGGTAAATTTTGACAAAACTTTCCCCAAGGAAACAGAAACAAAGAGACCTGGCATAATTGCTCCTTGTCTTCTTCCTGCATTGAAACCTAATAATAAATGTAGAGTAACAAAAGCCCTGGTGTGGCCAGGCATGGTGGCTCGTGCCTGTAAAGCAGCCGGGGCTAGGGATCGCGGTTCGAGTCCTGCCTCGGACTCATAGCGAGACCTAGTTCCAAAAAAATAGCTGGGTGTAGTGGTGCGTGCCTGTAATCCCAGCTACCTAGAAAACTGAGGCTGGGGATTGCTTGAGTCTGTGGTACCCTGGGCAATGAGAGCCTGCGGTTCCACTGGCAAAAATAGGAGACCTAGTCTAAAAAAAAAAAAAAAAAAAAAAAAATCATGGTGTGATTTTGCAACAACAAATATGAGAATAAAATCAGCACACCTAAGATGATAGGGCATGAACTCAAAAACTGTGCTTTTCTGCTTGCTTCAGAAAGAAGCTGGATCAACAGCTCTTATGTCCTGCTTTTGGATTTATTGTGAGAACTTGACCCCTGTTTGCTTAAGTCAGTGGTAGTTTGCTGTTGTTACATGTAACTACACATATTTCAATTTAATATATGAATATTTTGCCTTCCTGTAGAAGGATGAAGACAGAACTAGAGCTGATAATACTAAATGATGCAAGGAGAAACAAAATTAGTGAAAGAACTGAGACTTGAGCTGATTTAAAAATCCATACTCATAAAAACTCCATCACATGTACCGTTCTTTAAGGGGATATAGTAATGTTTTACTCTGGAGATCCACGAGGATTTTACATAAATAGCTCATCCTATGGGACTATTACACTTCTAGTATTATAAAAGTTACTGCAATTAGATGACATTTATTGAGATTCAGTATCATCTGGAAAACAAAAAACTTTTAGAAATGTTTATATAAGGAGTAAATATATGCTAGAACTGGCACACAACTCTCCCAGTGATTTTTTCCAAAATTAAAATTTTTAGCTACTTAGTGTTTTCATCTAATTTTTTTTTGAAACTTGAATTTCAAACTTGAGTTTATCTAATGGAGACAACTGATCATTACTGAGGACACGATCTCTTTGTTACTGATCTGCAACCAATAAGTGATGTGTTGACAGTTTATATGAATCTGTCACTGAGCCAACCTTGGTGAAACTAGACAGTGATGTATCGCTGATTGTGCTCTGTGAAAGTCATTTTATACAGTGTCTGCTCCTATTATCTGACATGGTAAACCAGATGGGCAAAATATATTGGGGCAAAAAGTAGAACATATCCTCAGTAACTGAAGAATGGATTATCTGACGGCAGGGGTCATTATCATCATGACTGTTTGTAGATCTGTAAGTTTCCCTTGAGCTTAAAAGGGCTCTGCTAATGTAATTGTGGAAAATCTTATTCTGTCTTTATCTTTATCAGTTTTCTATAATTCAGCAAACATTTCATAATTTCTCACTCTGGTTTTTTTTTTTTTTTTGAGACTAGGTCTTGCTATTTTTTGTAGGCTCTCATTGCCCAGGGTACCACAGACTCAAGCAATCCCCAGCCTCAGCTTTCTAGGTAGCTGGGATTACAGGCATGCACCACTACACCCAGCTATTTTTTTGAAACTAGGTGTCGCTATGGGCCCCAGGCGGAACCCAAACCGCGATCCCTAGCCCCAGCCGCTTCATAGGCTGAAGCTTACAGGCACAAGCCAACGTGCCCGGCCCTTCAAAATTTCTTACTCTATTAAAACCATCTATTCATCTTTTTTTTCTCTTTAGTTAACCTGATGGACACCTGAGATTATCTTTCACACTTTTTGTTTTAAAAATACTACTCTTTCAATTCAATACAACAACTAAAATAAAAATTTAGAGATTTATTATTAGGAACTCCAAAATGTAAATTAGAATACGAAGACTATGGAGACAAGATTGATCCATATATTGCACAATACCACATAGTAATAAAACCAAATTTCAAGCATAATTTGAAGTTTGAGTTATGCTACCATTTATGGAATATATATATATAATATACTTCATATGGAATATGGCATATATTACATTATTATTACTAACATCTGTCAACACAAACACATGTATATAAAGCAATCCAGTTTTAATAAGCCAGTTTGTGCTTGATACAGTCAAAGGGAGTTCACAATATCATAATTAATCCATCTCTCAAAACTATAATTTTTTTTCAAATTAAAAGACTATGATGATCTGAGATCTCCTTAACATTAATTAATTTGGTTGGACTGTATTCAATTTAGTTAAAAACACAAGTTTGTATGTTAATATGACTCCCCATATAGAAATGTGCATGTTGTTTGCTAAAAAATAGTAAAAGTAATTTCAAGTCATTATCTTCTCCTGACATAAATTTCTTAATTTTCAGTATGTATTTATGCTCTTCTAATTTACAATCTTTGACTCACATCAACTATGAAAGGTTTGCAAAAAATTTGGATTTGAAAATGCTCAAAATTTATTTTAATTTAGTCTTGAATTCATGTCTATAAATGTTTTACTTTTACAAACATGCTAATTTTTCAGTTTATCTAGAAGTGACTTGCTAACTTTCATGATCTAACACTGTTGGCTCTTATTTGTTTTGCAGTCCCTGTTTTAGAACCTGAGGCTTTATAATGCAAAAATGAACCTTGTAGTGACATCTCAAGTGAATGTTTAATCTAGCAATAAAACTGTGCTCTTTATTGTCATGGCTCATTCTACATAAAACTTTCCAATATCAACTTATCAACAAAATTTCAGTACTACTACTTTTAACTATTCACACCAAATCTTTAAGCCTTGCGTTTTGCATTAAGGATGTGTTGTTATATGATAGATATTTGTTTCATGTGTGAAAGATTATATATGTGTGGAAGAAAGCTGTTAGCTAGAAGAAGCTCAATCATAGAAGCAGAAAAAAAAAGTATGATGACACATTTCTTAAAATGTGTATGGGAGATATAAACTAAGAATATGCATGTGTTTTTCTGCAACTCATTAACTGCTCAGAAATTGCTTTCATTTAGCCAGGAAAATTTCATAGTCACTTTCCACTTCCTTAGGAAAAAAATAGCTTTACGATTCTTAAAACAGTAAATTATTAGTAGTTTTCCTCTTCTATATAGCAGTATTAGTCACAATATCCTATGTTGCATTAGGTTTTTTTTTAAGGCTTATGCCAACAAACTGGAAGAACAAGTTGAGAATATCATTCAGCTATAAAAAAGTATAAAATCTGACATTTTCAACAACATGGGTAAAAAGGAAGGGATTATATTAAACAAAATAAATCAGAAGGAGAAAGATTGTATAGCTTCATTCATCCATAGAATATAGAAAAAAAAAAGAAAACAAAGGGTAAGACAAAAACAAGTCTTAGAAATATGATTATAAACTTGAAACTATCAGAAGGGGTGGTGGAAGATAGAAAGCACAGGTGGGAAGGCAGTCTATGGATTACGCTGGAGATATGTGGCTTGGCAGTAGATAAGATGTGGCATCATACATCTGAAGAAGTGTGATCTGCCTCTGAATTTCATGTAGATTGCAAACCAATGTTACATCAATCAAAACAAAACGAAACGAACCCTTAAAAGGATTTTAAAGAAAATGAAAGAAACAAGAGCGATCATTTTTGGTAACTGACTGTTCATGCAACTCTCCTGGTTCAAAACGCTAAATGATTCACTATTATCCAAACCTTTTTCTCAGCTTTTAGATTAAGGATATTTTTCTTTTAGCCATTTCAAAGTATTTTTGAATCAGGATTTTGAACAGCCAAAGATTTTTCTGTTCAGTCCTCAGTAACGGAAATCTTTGAGTTCTTTGAAAAAGTTTTCTTTCTACCAATATTTAGGTACCTGAAAAGCTTATTAGCAATCTCAATTCTGTATTATAAAGATAGAAGAGGGAAATGGAATGTTTTGTTCTAGTTCATCTAGGTTCTAGGAAAGTTGTTATGAAATATTCCAACTCTCTAGCAAACCAAAAGAACTTTAGATTTCTCTCTCCTCATTCAATGCACACTTTGCTTTGATGAAAATTTTATCAAACCTCTCTTTTGATGTGTTTTAGTACATAAATTGCGGCATTTAGTTTATACGGTAATAGACTTGAATGTCTCCTTATTATGATGACCAAGCTATAACATTTTAATTCTTGTAGTGCCACATACACAGATAGAACCCTGTTTTCTTTAGTTTATAATCAATACAGTACAATTTGTTATTGTCAAATCTCTTTACTTCTCTGTGCTTAGGTCAATTTTTATCGATATTTGCTCTCACTTAGTTTAAACTTTAGTGATAAACATTCTAACTTGCTTGTGACTAGAAATCATGTGTGTTTTTCTCCCTGGTGGAATTAACCCTTGGGAAACAAACTTCTTTGATATGACTATCTTAATGTACGGGGCCTGCATACCAATTTACTTAAGAAAATCTTTAAAATTATGTATTCACTTTATAGGGTGAGTTTTATGTTATTTTTAGATAAAATACATATGAGAGTTTGAAAGAATGGTTTTAACTGATACAGATGAGATAGCAAGAGTGTTTCATGCATTATTCAAAATATACAGAAGTTGTTCTGGAAGCATAAGAGGCCAGAACCATTTTAATATGCTTGTTAGAAAGGACACATAGCAGAAATATAGAGTCCATTTTGGAAGTGATGAGAGTAGAGTGTACAGGTAAGAAAAAACAAATGCATGCTTATTAGAATAATCTAGTGGGGACACACAATGACAATAAAGTAGAAATCCTGGGGAAATTGTAAGAGGGATATATTAGGATTCTCTAGGAAAACAGAATCAGTAATTTGGGTACATAGGAAGATATTTATTGTAGGGACTTTCTTTATACAATCATGAGAATGAGAAGAAATACAATTTTTTTTCCTGCAACCTGGAGACCCGAAAAATAAGTGGCATCATTCAGTCTAAATTCAAAGGTTTGATGAACAGGGTAGACAAAAATGTAGATTTTAGATTGAAGGAAGTATCCCAGCTCAAGCAATTAGACAAGAAAACTGATCTTTAACTTCTACCTATAGTTTTATCTAAACCTTCCTCATATTTGTTGGGGAGGGTAAGCTATTTTATTGAATCGACTGATACTAATGATGGTTTACTCTAGTGGCAACCTCATAGATAAGTTGAGAAATAATGTTTAAAAAATAATCTGGTGAAGCTGACAAATAAAATCAATTTTCACAAGTGGGAAGATGGCAAGTGAGAAATGGCTGGTCATATGAACAATAAAACAGGGATATTTATCCTTATCAAGAGACCTAGGGGTAGGAAAGAAAAGTGGGAGAAGTGGAGATGTCACAGAACTTAGGAGAGATGAGCTCCACAATGTCCAAAATTGTCCTGACTATAACATTTTAACTCATCTCCCAAGAACTGAGTATCAAACTTAGGAAGCACAATCTCCCCTAAGGAATGAGACAGACAGCTTCAGCTACTTTTCTTGGTTCCATTTGACTCTTATCTCTAATTTTCTATTTTGCATGCTGTTTATCTTGTGAGTTATTTAATATAATTCTTATTTAGAGAAAATATGGTACAAATCCTAAATAAATACACAAACAATTTCAAATTATACATGGAATGAAAAATGAGAGAAGCCTCACATTTCTGAAATTGCTTTGCAGAGACATTTTGATGAATTGTGAGACTGAGTAAAAGAATGCTAATGAGGTAGTTAGACTCAAGTAATTCACTTCCTCCTACAGCTAGTTTCTAGTCATTTTTGAAACTGAGATTCAAGGGTAAGCAAAAATAGCTTCCTTTGAATGATACAAAATGAGTTATAGCTTGCTTGCTATTTTCAAGTATCTATGTTGTAATGGTACAAATTAAAGGACTAATTTTTCAAAATGCAGAAATGTAGAGATGAGAAATTTTGAGACCCAGACCATTTGTTAAGCCTAAAATTTCTCTAGAAAGTCATTTGTTAGTTTTAGTTTATTTTTGTACCGCAAATATTTCTTTACTGTATGCAGGTAAATTCAATTAATTTTAGTTAACATTGGGTTGCATAAATTAACTATATCTTATTAATTTAAAAATATTAATTACCATGATTAATTTACTTTTTTACATTTTAATACCAAGTTTTAAAGGTGATTAGTTTTAAATATCATCCTGTATTTCTTTATGGTTTGAATCACCAAGTATGTAATTAAATTAGGTGGCTATTAATACCAACAATATCATAAAAATCAATATAATAATCAATATAATCAACATTAGGAAATGTACATTTTCTCATATGGTATGATAAAGTCAGCATGGAGAAATATATCTTTTTCTTACACATGCAAGATTATTTAAATTAAATTACATAAAAATATAAAGACATAATTCACAAAGTTATTGCATTATATTAAGCAAACCCATCTTATCATTTAATCTATAGTACTCCCATTTTGCAGATATTATTGTTTTCCTGAATTTAGAGATGAGGGAAGAGAGGTGCAAAGATAGAAAGCAATTTTTTCCATGCCACATAACCAGTATGCAAAAAGTCCATATTTCAATTTAAAGGTCTTTAGCATCAAAATTTATGTCAGGGTTTGACAATTTTTAAGAATTCTGCTATCTCAGTGTAGGAAGTATAAACCCAAATACTTAAATTAAATGATTTACAACCTCATGTATTTGGAAGGAAAACATTTATTTTCTGATTTAGGATTTTCTCTGCTGCAGAATACAACTATATATATATATATCTATATCTATATAGATATATATATATAACAAAATATTACTAGAGTAAGAGTTGACACTTGCATAATCTAAAGTCTTCACAGACATAGACACTGAGATTCTGACATTTTTCACTCTAACTTACACCTTGAAATGAAATGACTTCCCTGAACCTTGGGAACTAAAGGGAAGAACATAAAACATGTACTTCTAGAAAATTCCACAAGTGTTAAATATTAAACTCCTTTGATAGGCAGTTGAAGGGCACAAGTCTTGTCTTATTTTCATAGTCATATATGAGCTAAACCAGAGACACTATTGCCGATCATTTCAAAATCAAGTCAGTGGATTTCACCTTATGAGGACAAAATGGTTAAAGATGTTTTAGTGGCAGAATTGAGGCCACTAGAAAGGGAAGCTAAGGTTTCAGAGTCAAGGAGGGGAGAGACCCATAGAACTATAGTGGAAAGTTGCAGATACTTTAATGTAGGGTGTGTTGTGATAGCATGCATCTGAAGTAGTGTGACTCTGTACCCCTAAATCATATACAGTGTAGTAAACCAGTATTTCCTCAATAAAAATGATATACTATACCTTGTAATAATACAAATGCAAGAAAAAAATAGAGCAACACTGAAAAGATTAATTGAGTTGACTATGCTGTTATTGGTGACAACAGAATATTGATGATATTAGTGGTCAGCAATTTAAGTATAAATCTTCAGCTCTATTAAAAGGGGGGATTAAAATTCAATATTGTGTAAACTCACTATAATGGACTAGTCTTCCTCCAGCTTCAATCCCCTATTTCTTTTCAACACATATTGTTTTTTGTTTGTTTGTTTATGTGTTGAAAGTCCATATAGTTTACTAGGGTTTTTATTTTATTTCTTTATTTCATTTTTTTATTATTTGTTTTATTTAACATTGTTATCTACGCCCGGGGTCTTTCTCCACCTTATCATCTGTAAACCATCATCTTAGTCTTTTGTGCCCCTCCCACTCCTGCTTTTCACCCTCTCTCCTTTGCTCTATGCTTCAGTTTTACTGAAAGCTAGTTTTAAATTTTTCTTGTCTGTTTGTTTCTCCTTTTTCGCTCATATAAGTAAGAACATCTAGTATTTCTCTTTTTCTTTCTGGTTTATTTCTGCCAGGATGATTTCTTCTAGTTCCACTCTTCATTTATGTCTACCATAGCTCATATATAATTTGAGTTAACAGAATCTTACACTTATGGAAGATAGATCTCCTCCTCCCCCTACTTTCCCCTCCCATCCCTCCTCCTGCCATTTCCCCCCACACACACAATGCAGAAAGACTCCATATTAAGTCAAGCTCCGATTTACTGTGTTATGCTGTCTCCCTGTCTGTAGTAATGTACACATGAGACTCACTAGGTAGTTCCTTGTTATCACTACATTATTCTCTAGCAAAATGAATTTAGACCATGTGGTGGTCAGGTATTAATATCACTACTTTTTGGGGTAACTCTTATCTAATGGTTGAGCCACTTAAGATTGTCAGGGACTTAGCGAGCTACACTGGCAAGAGCTGAGAGAGTATGCATGAGACTGAATTCTGAGAATGCTGTAACAAACAAGGTGAGATGTAAATTTAGATAAATTGAATTTGTCCATATAGAAGCACTATCATGGATGACAGCTTTTAACACCTTGGTAAATACCTCCAGATATGCAGCTGTGGTGGCTCCAAAATGTGAAAAAAGTAGTAGCTCAAACTGAGGTAAAAATACTAAATTGCACAGGTAGTGGGGAAAATGGTTAAAATTCCCATACACATTGATATTTGCGGCATTTTTTCCAGGGTAAAAAGGAAAGGAAATGCCTAATCAAAATGCCTACTATTTGATGAAAGGAAAATTGAATATCAGGTCAGTCTAGGTTTGATCACTTGAGATAAATAATGGAATTTAGCCCCCTGACTTCAAGACTGAGTACTCAGAAGAGATAATGGAAACCAACAATTTCCTGATGTAGAACTAGTCTTAAACTTCTGTTTCTAATATTGTAATAATGGTACTTACTGTAACTTTTATTTTTATGAGACTAGGTCTCGGACCCTCAAACTCGAGTAATTCCTATCGTCAGCCTCCCAAGTAGCTGGGATTACGGGTGCACTCCACGAAGCCCAGCTAATAATGGTAGTTATTATAAGGGAGAAAAAATATTGTGTGGAGGAACTCCACTATTTCTCTAAAATTTTTGAATTTAAAAAATATTTATAAGCACAGAGCAAATGTTAACCCCTGTGACATCTTGGCTTTGGTTTTATTTTGTCCCATTTTATGTTACATACATTTTTAAGACTGTCCCAGCATAATTGCCAAAATCTGACCTGCAATCACAGAGAGGGATTTTATCTAAATATCTGTCCCAATTCACATCAGGGGTCCCCACAGGTAGAGACATGAACTTTGTAGTTTATGGTGAGGAAACTTGTGAACAGACTGAAACACTGATCAGATAATCAGATTTGATAAATGGGGAATGATCAGTCCTAAACCAATGATACATCCAGTGGAATATCAATATCATACAAAGTATATTTCAAATTAAAGACTCAGTGATAAAAAATACACCTCAAATTATACTGTCAATTCAATGTGAGAGTGTATTCATTTCATAAAAGAGCTACAATATAGAACAAGCAAGTCTAATAGAACTTAAGGTAGAAGAATACTCTAGTTTGGCTGGAGACTATAAAATTTCTCTTAATTGTAGAAAAGGTATATAGAAATTCATTATAAAGGAAAATTACTACAAAAGCATTAGGAAGCAAGTTAGCCTAATTAAAAAAAATATAGTTCCTACCAAATAAGTATAGCAGAACACACATACTTTAAAACACCAATTGTGAATTTACTAAAATTAAATATCTGGGCCACCAACATTTCTCAGCAAGCTTAAAAGGATTAAAATCAAATAGTATATAGTATTAAAAATGTTTGAATAGCAGTCAGTAACAGAATACAAAAAAAAAAACAGCACTATAAGGATTATAGTTTTAATTTTCTGTAATTTTATATGTGATATATTTTTAAATTATAATGCAGTGTATCAAGCCTGACAAAGATGATATGCAACCACCTCAGGAAGCAATTTAATAAAATATCATTTTAAAAAATCATCCCAGGGCTCCACATTATCATTTATATTAGAGTAATAATTTTTAAAACTCTTTCAATATACACATTTGTTTGACGTCTCACCCAATTTTTCCAGACTTGACAGAATTTAGAATCTCCTTTGAAGCTGCATTCAGTATGTCTACTGGTAAAAACTTCTTAGGAAAAACTCATCAGTTTTGTCAAAGACACGCTTTGGGGTGGCAGATTTTTGCTGTCCTACAGTCCTGTGTTCAGTCTGTTAAGGTTATGGAAACTTCAGTTCCCAGGAGCTCTGAATTGCCTTCTCCTGTTGGTCAGCATTTTTTACTGTGAAGGAACTGCTGAAATGGCATGACAGCAACTCTGAAGGGAATAGTATGCACATTTCACAAAAATCTAAAATGGAATGCCACGACTTCTCAGGTGCTCTGGGACTGTTCCCAACTGTTTGTAGATCAGCTTGCCTCAATCAATACTCTATTAGGGGTACCAGCTTTGGAGCACTGAACCATGAAATTGTTGACTAGTTTTTCCATCCTGTTGCTTCATTAAAGTGCAAAGGGTCTTGGCATGAATGATACTAGAGAACAATAGGATGTAATTTTGTTTAATGATTATGAATAAAGTCAATCTTGTCTGATATTAAATTTAATGAAAAGTCATTTCCATCATCACTAGCAGATCATCTGGGTTTCTTTACTGGTTTAGTTGAATTTATTTCAGTAGCTATTGGCACTTTTATATGTAGTGCTGGCTTTTCACATTGGGCCAGAAGACTCACAGTCCAAAGTTTTGATAGTCACAAACTGGTTAAATCAGCTTTCAGAAGGAGGCAAATTACTGAGTCAAGTTAGTGAGAAATTCACCAAAAATTGTCCTTGTTTCTATGATATAGCCATCATTGAACTTTATATGGTTCAGAGAATTATAAAAGTTTTGAACATTTTGTCTGCAAGGCAATATTCAAAACATAGTAAAGATTCCAAATTAAAATAAAAAAAATGTCTATTAATGGTAAAGCTGATATTTAAATTATTGATTTGGTCCCATTATTTTTCAAAAACTCTTTGGGAGAGTTTTGTCTTCAAATGTATGTGGTATAGCATTAATGAGATAGAAATCAAGTGACAGAGTGGATATATGAATGTTATTATTCTAAAAGCTGATGAACTGATAATGCTAGTATGCTGAATTGTATTTGCTGATCTGAGCGATTTAGCAGTCATAGCTGATAGATAGATGATAAGATAATAGAGAAGAAAATATAGGTAGGTAGATGGATAGATAGATAGCTGAAGTTTAACATTTTCCTTTTACTCGTAGTGACTGCATTATTTGGAAATTTACTATTGTCTAGATATTTTAAGAAATTACATGCTCTCATTTAATTATCAAAACAGACATGATATATGTTACACTATCTTTTTCTGTATAGAAAAATGTTATAAAGGTTCTGGTAACCTTCAAAAGTTATCAATCTAAATGTCCAAAGCAAGTTGAAATTTTGTAGATTTTGCTATGGTATTTAAGTTTTTATCCATTATGGTATAAATTATATAAGTCCTGAATAACAGCCCTGAAGTCCATAATGTACAATTTCTCTAATGCTAATTCTGTTGTCTTTCTGACTGGGGGTGAGTAGTATTCATAGTAAGCCATTGATATACAATTTAATTATATTGATATACAATTTTGTTTTGTCAGTCTTTTCTTGTAATAAGCAGTATTAAATTGAATAAATCAAAGTTTGTATTGATTCTTCATGTCAGTCATAGCATCTGCAGAAACATTGAGACTCACCCTTCCCTCACTGAGTTAACAGTATATGGATGAAGAAGATGTCAATGGTATTGTTTTCAGATGAACATTTTCAGGTCATGTTGGAGATTTGACTACTATAGGAAGAGGGTGGATTTTCAATAAGAGAGGACATTAATATAAAACTTGTGGAAATACTAAAAAATGTAAAAATTAATGAGTGTAGAAAGTTTTTTTAATGATATTCTCTGAAAACCTAAGCAACGTGAACGATGAGATGACAATGGCTTAGACTGGAATAAATAAGAGAAATAAGGGCACAGTAGCAAAGAAAAAAGTCAACAGGACAATTATTTTAGGGGAGATATAGGATAGTGTGGCCATCTTGACAACTATACTTGGGGATTGAAACTTTGGGCA
This sequence comes from Uropsilus gracilis, assembly GCA_004024945.1. NCBI lineage: Eukaryota > Metazoa > Chordata > Mammalia > Eulipotyphla > Talpidae > Uropsilus > Uropsilus gracilis. Next base: position 44,380 of record PVHY01008425.1, on the reverse strand, counting down.
CTATAGGATGTGAATGGAATATAATTTAAGCAGGACAATGTGGGCTAGGACAATGAATAGATGTAGAAGTATAATGACATTTACACAGATCACTAGCCCTTATGGAAATGGCAGGGAAAAAAATTATTATTCATGCATGTGCAGAGAACTTCGAGACTATACTGCAAAAGAGGAAAGAAGGGGGGGATAAGAATGATGAATGGTTCTCTTTGGATTGGTGTAGTTTCTCAGAGGTATCAATGAGTTCAGAAGAGTTTATTTACTAGATAATGGAAGAGTTATCTAAAGATACAGAAGAGTTACCTACTAGAGTGTTATCTACTAAAAATCCAGGATAAATTACATAGTTAAATGAGTTGGTAGTTAATATAATTTCGTAAAGTTGGTCAGGATCAATGATTACCTTGCTAGAAAGAGTTAGACTATAACAAAATGAAAAATATGGAAATTGATGGAATAAAGGAAGCATAAGTTACATTTCAGATCTTGCTTCTATAAAATTTGCTATTTTTTAAAACTCAACATTAATAAACATGAATAAACACTTTAGAATTATTTTTAATAAAGATGTATATTTATTTTTTGAATTCGGAATGTGATAGCTTTGGGATCTTAAATAAATAATATATTTCTCTTTGTCTTAATTTTCCCATCATAACAATTGTAACAAAATCTAAGTTTATTGCAGACCTTAAAAAGAAATGAATGGGGGTGGAGTACTCAGTGAATTTACTTGGAACTTACTTAGTTGATGTTGCAGATTATTATCTCTAATAATATTTTAAAAGGTTTAGTAGTTATATATTTCTAGGTAATATAACTCAATAAATATTCATTATTGTGAATACACTAAAGTTCATTATTGTGTAATACAATAATTAGATAATGTTTATAAGGGATAAATGTGTCATTCTTGTATATTTTTCACTTTGATCAACTTAACTGATATTTAAATTTTCAAACTGCTTACAATGTGATTTGAGCATTATAGGAAACATTTAAGAGTTCAACTGTACATTTTATGCTTGTAGAAGCATTCTGGCAACCTAAACTTTCAATAGTTAGAAGCATGTTAGCTGATTTCTATGGAAAAAGTCAATTATACATGCAAGCTGTGAAAATGCAGATGCTTTCAAAAATGAACTTTGGAAACTTTTGGAAAATTGTCTCTTATAACAATCGCCCGAGAACACTTTGAGTTAATTTGATGATAGGTTAAGAATAAACAATCATATAAGATAAGTAAATGTGGAATACATTCACACATTGACTTTTTAGAATAGGATGTTTTCAGAATATTTATTTGAAACAACATACTTCTCCAGAGAGAAAACCCCACATTGATAAATAGTCTACTACATGAATGACAAAGCACCATATATCAATGGGGCTATTAATGACAATCTTCACTGCTTTTCCTTATATGGTCTCTTAGTATGCACTACCAGATCAATTCTAAACATATTCCTAGACCCTTTTGTCATGCTAAAGTCATGACTTTAGTCATGTTTCAGTCATGAGATTCAAGATAGTAAAATATTTTCCCAGAAAAATGGTTAATTGTTTAATATTAGTCTATCTCTGTTTCGATGTTTTGATGTTGTACTAACAAAGACACACTTTTTTAGAAATTCAAGAGCAGAGTTGAAACTATACTACACCATTTGACACTTTATACTTAATTTATACAATGCATATTTTAAGTCATTTTTTCTTTGCATAATACTAGAAAAGGTTTTTTTTCCATGAAAATGAGTCCTATTTGTTGAGTATTACAAATTAATTATCTCCCAGGGGAATAAACTTAGATTAATAAAATGATTTATTTATTCTTAAGTTGTGCCATAACATTTCTCAACAATTTATGAGCAAAATAAGTTGCGATTACATCAAGAATAAACTTTTGATAGAACTTTAACTATATGTATACTTTTAACACAAAGTATTCTGTTTAAAAAAAATTAAATGCACTTACTGAACATGTAATGCATTTTAGTAAAATACAATTTAGTCAACTAAGTAACGAGAAAGCTATTCTTTATAAAGTAATTATTGTGTGTCTAATTTTATATATGTCTTATTTTATTTCTTAGACCCAACACCTGTCCCAAAGTTATGGTTATAATCAAAGTGTAGAATCTACTAAAGATTTGGCTAGTGCAGAATACATTTCCATATTCACTGGCTGCTGTGAGGCTGCTTGTGGGTTAGAGTCAGTTTCTCGACCAATGAGCCTCTCAATAGAGAAGCAGACATCATGGAAGCTCGCAGTATGGCAAAGAAGAATAGAAGGAGAAGGAACAAGCAAGGATCACCAAGATGGAGGCCATGGTTCCTTTGTAACAACCTCAATGGTGTTATTTCATCACTGTTTCAATATATTGTTTATTAGAAAGTGAGCCCCTGTATCCAAACCACCCTCAAAAGAAGAGAATTCACAAGAGCATTTATTTCTAAAACTGAGAATGTCTCAATATCATTTTAGAGGTTATATGACACATCTACCCAGAACAACCACAGTGTTGAAGTTTAAATTGACATCAGTCTCCGAGAAACAAAAATATTAGACTACATCTGTAGAAGGTTGACCATAAACTAGAAACTGCTTTAGGTACTTCATGGGTATTTTCACATTTAATGTTTATATTAGAATGAATGAGGTATTTTATCTCCATTTTATCTCCATTTTATTTAGATATTTTATCTCCATTTTATTTAGATATTTTATCTCCATTCTTCTGGTAGTAAAAGTGAAATGCAAAAATACACACCTATACATACATACACTTTGATAATTATTATATAAATGTAATTTCTTTTATGATTTCATGTAGCAGGATGAAAGATTTTCCCTGTTGGTTCTCTTAATTCTTTATAGTTATTATAATTTAATGCATCTACAATATCAGTTGCATTAATGTATGATTTCAATGCTATTGTACAATTCAATTATTCATAACCTTTTTTTTTTAATAATAAATGATGCACTAGTGAGCATTTCTATACTCTACAATTTCCAATTCTGTTGAGTTGTAATTGCTGAAAAATTCCCTAGGGACAGTTTATGAAGTAAACAGAACACTTGCAACATATTACCTTATATTTTTCAAGACATTTAAAACACAAAAAACTATAGTCACACTCCAATTTTACTGGATTTTGCTAGTAATAGAAATTACAGTTGTACTAGTAGTTGTAATGGGGATTGTAATTATCAAAATATACAATTTGTTAGTGTAAAATCAATTCCCTTACACACATTGTTTGTCGCTCTCAAAGGTAAACATTTAAACTGTGTATTTACTTTTTTATGTTAGCTAATTATTTTCTATGAAAATTTCAAAGTTTAGCACCAAATGTCAGAGATATGTGAATGCTTTCTCTTTGGAAAGTACTTCCAAGATTAAAAAAAAAATACAAGGCTTATATGGTATTTACAGGTACAGCTCTATTATACCCATTGGAATGAATGGCACATAGTGACAGGTTGACAGATACTTGAAGCAATTCTGGGAAGGTTGGAATGAAAGTTTCTAGAGCATTTTGCTTGTTTGGATGAGTCTGAGAGCTCTTCTGGAGTAACCACCATGTCAAAGACAGAGTAAAACTGAAATGATAAAGTTTAGAAACTATCATTTTTTGTTTTAGATATAGTATTGGTTTACAATCCTGTACAGGTTTCAGGTTACAGTTTCTCACCTGAGCGACTCTATATACTACATTCTATCTACCACCATAAAAACTACCATTCAAAAGGCATTTAAGTAACAAAGCAGGCTATATCGTCCTTGAATATAATTTTCAAAAGATAAGCAATAATTCTCCTGAGTCCACAACAAAAATAACATGGATGGTCACTGTACAATGTAAATGATTGTAGTGTTTGCAGAAAAATATAAATCAAGATGTCAGCAAAACAAGGGTAGGGCATAAAAAGAAAGCAAGGAAGAATTTGACATTAAGTTGTTTGATTTACTAAGGAAATTACAGACCCTTTATTTAAATTATCCTGTTATCACATTGATAAAAGTATCTACAGAGATAAATCACACTCAAGTGAGAAACTTCCACAGGTTCACTAGTCCAGAATATAATTGTTTTTTGTCATAATTAAACATGTTTCATTCTCACTTATTAAAAAAAAAAAAAAAGGCAAGAGCTAATTAAATATTCCAAACAAACAGGGAATTTTCCTCAACACTGCATTTCCTCTTGTGACTCTGAAAACATCCCTTACACAGCTTGCTCCTTCCATGGAGGAGTTGAACTCCTAAGAACTGTGGGATAAATGTACCTCCACTGACTTTGCTAGGCATAAAATGTGACTCTTTGATAAATATATCAAGTCATCACCTTCAATAACTGATTGTTTTGCAGGGAAAACAGGCCTTTACTTGAGTAAATGCATGTTCTGCAATTTTTGGATTAATTTTTGAGGCAGAATGTATATTTGTGGGATAGGATTACAATTGTTCTGCCATACAGTTGAGATTTTCAGAGGACCAGAGTCAGACAGACATGTTTTGTAACAGGGTCATTTCTAATAGAGGGGTTGTGGTGAAATTCAGGGGCTGTGGCCTCCAATATTGGTGGTGCTGCTTTAGACTAGCAGCCATTATGCCTTGGTGGGTGGAGACTTGGAGAAGGGATGCAAGCCTTCTTGTGATGGGATCAGTATGAGGGGATTTAAGGAGAAGATAGACATAAGGAGAGAGAAGGCAAGGAAGGCACAGAGCTGACGAGCAGGGAGGCTGGAGGCCTCCAAGCTGCCTCAGCTATGTGCGGCTGCAGGGTCCTAGTCTGGCCCTATGAGGACCCCAGGGAAGCATGTTGGAGAAACTTGTAACTTGTGTAGGATGACTTGGAAATTTGGTAATTGAAAACTTGCTTTATCTTTGAAGCTTGGGAATTGTCTGGAGACCTGAAGAGAACTTATTGTGTTGCTGTTTTCATCATAAGGCATCCAAAGTGGTTGCTGCTGTTGTATTGAGTGATTCTTGCTGATTTCAGGCCACTTTAGAGTTGAAGGTGATAGAATACTGGAGCTGTGCCTTTTGGAGAAGAATTGAAGATGTCATCCTGGTTTCCTCATTGGATTTGAATCTCCTGCTTTTGATGAAGGATCGATTATGACATCTTGCTTTCTGCAGTTTGCTTAAAGTGAGTAGAGCTGTGTCTTTGAAAGAGAGATGGCACCATCTTGGTTCCTTCATCTGGACTGAACGTGGGAAAACCCCCATTTTATGGATGAATGTGGTTGAGCAGTCATGTGCAGTTTTGAATCAGAGACTGAAAACTGGTAGGTAAGATAATCCAAGGGGCCCATTGTATGCTCCATGATTTTTGCTTATTTTGTCTTTTAAATGAGTAAATCTGTTTTGCTTCCTCTTAAGGTTTATGTAATTTTGCTTGTGTGGACTGGGATGAACCTAAGGAGCAGCTAGGTTTATAGAACCAGCTGCTCTGATTTGTAAATTTTGTTAAGTTTCCTGTTTTGTTCATTTTGTTACCTGATATCATTCCCAGGGAAATGGAATGCTCTAGGTTCCCTACCTTATCCAAGGAAGGATGAAACTGGGGAGGGAGAAGAACCTAGAGAAGATAGGGAGAAGGAAGGAAAACTTGGAAGAGGCACATGGCGCAGAGAGATGTGGTAAAGTTACATTTGCTTCTCATCCTTGGACTTGCTCGAAGGACTTTGGGGACATGGAAGGAGACACTTGAAACAGACATGGATGAGCGATCTATGGGGAGGCTAACAATGGCTGCTTTATCTTATGCTTTGATTTTACCCTTTCCTTACAGAGTTTTCTGGCAGCTTTTGTCCCTTTATTGTGGTTATCCTTCCCCACCAGAAGATGCCTTAGACTTGTGGCAAGTTTTGGGCATCAGTGGTTCTAATTTGGGCCAAAATTGTTTGGTTGAACATTTATCCATGAGGCGATAGGTAACTTTGGGTGCTGGATTTGGAGACTATACTCTTTCTCTTTTATTTTTTTATCACACACTAATTGTATTAAAGTTCCTTTCCTGTAAAGGACTTACACACTAGAATGTGTTTTGTCTTAGTGTGGCTGATGGCAGAACCTATTTAAAACAGATAGGTTTGGGGGACCCTGGGAGCCCCACACCCAGCCCTGTAACATTTGGAAGATAAAGACTCACTCAAATGTAGTAACATCTTATGTTTCAATTACATAAAAGAAGATGATCAAGCAAGTGGTGTCTGGCTGGAAGTTTTCTGGTCCCGACAAATCTATTATTACTGTGTATCTCTTCTTCAGTTTCAGAATAATAGGAGATAAGAGGTATATTAGATGTTTCTTCTCTCATAACCCATGAAGACATAAAGAGCAGGGAGGTGAAGGTGCTTATCAGGTTCACACATATTAACACGAGACCCAGATTGAGATTTCTGATTCCCCAGATGCATTTACACATTTTAAATTCCATGTGGGAATAATGACAACATACATTGAACTAATTTTAAGTATTGATTTAGTGTTAACATGTTTCTGTGTTTATTGGTTAACCGCATAACCCTCTAATCTAAAGTTACATCATAAACCCTGAATGATTTTTTTCTTTTTTCTATTTTTTAAAAAAATTGATTGTACACAGACACATGCACATATATTTTTTTCTTACATCACCATCTATCCTGAGGTTCTCCCACCACCTTATCACCTGTGAACCATCTTAATCTCTTGTGCCCATCCTTCCCCTGATTTTATCCTCCTCCACTTCTCTTGTTCTGTATTTCAATTCTGTTGACAGCTTTAAATTATTCTTGTCAGTTTGTTTGTTTTTCCTATATCTAAAAGGACACAAAAACACTAATTAAAAAATAATCAGTACCCAGATTTTTATTGCAACATCATTTACAGTAGCAAGGATATGGAAACAACCCCAAAACCCCAAAACAGAAGAATGGGTCAGAAAACTGTGGCATATATACATGACAGAATATTATGCATCAATCAAAAAAGACAAACATGGCATTTGCAACAACATGAATGGAGCTGAGCATTGTTTTATAAAGGATGGGAAGGGGGCAGTTTTTGTTGAAATATGTAGCTGGTACACAGCAGAGGACCATGGAACCTGGTTCACTCACTGTAAATAAAAAAAAAAATATTCCTTGTTTTAAGGATAGTTGAAAACACCACATTCCCACATTACATCATAAACATAGACATCTATAGGTCTGTGAGGGTACTGGTGACATTCTTTGTTGAGGTAGCTCCCATTGATAAATGCACTTGTGTACACTTTGCAGGAAATCGATAAATGAGGGGAGTTAAAATACTTCTTTTGAGGGTTGAAGACCTTACACAAAAGGAATGGGAGATGTTTAAAAAATAATAAAATCTTTGCTTCCAACACAGAGAATGAAATCTGTGAGAAACAGCCCTTACCCTTTTTAGCCAAGTGGCTTCTCTTTACAAAGTTGCCTTAAGAACTTTATAATACCAGTGAATACTGTATTTTGAAATGGTGACATTGTTTTCTATTAACTTTTTGCTGCAGATCTTATCTATGCAGTTTATACCCCTGTTATCCTTGACAATAAAGGGTTCATCTAAATGCACCAAAAACAAAGCTGGGCATGGTGGTGCGTGCCTGTAAGCTTCAGCCTATGAAGCAGCTGGGGCTAGGGATTGCAGTTCAAGTCCCACTCTTGGGACTGAGGAAGCTGAGGCTGGGGATTGCTTGAGTCTGTGGTACCTGGGGCAACGTGAGATGCGGTTCCACTGGCAAAAAATAGTGAGACCTAGTCTCAAAACAAACAAACAAACAAACAAACAAACAAATAAATAAATAAATGTACCAAAAACATTACACAACTTCACTGGTTTTCCATTTACAAATATTGAAATGGAAATGCATGGCTGTTATAAAAGGCTAAGATGATGCTGATTTTAGCAAGATGATCCATTTAGAAGGTGGATAAAGGATTCCTATATATATATGCATATACATATATAAAATAATTCATATATTATATATGGTACACTTTATATATATATATATATATTTGTAATCTGTGCACCAGATAGTTGATATTGCGCATCTTATTTGTAGAAAAAAAAGTGTCCAACTAAATATTTTAAATACATTTCCAAATGTACATTTCCATATATATATATGTATATATGGTGCATTTTCCAAATGCTGAAACCTCTCACTTGTGAAAACTGAAAAACTGAAATAATTCTTCTTAAGTTCTTTACTTTTATATTTTAGTCTAGATTATTCTGACTATATCATGCTTATACTTAAGAATAAGTAGAGATAAAATAATATAAATAAAATCACAGATGGCAAAGGAACAAAATGCATGTAGTTGGGAAAAAATGTTAATAAGAAAATAATGAGATGAAACTGTTTTTACTGAGTGGCACTGGCCCAAACCTTCCTAGCATACTATATCTTTTGATACAAGCAATTATAAACGTGGCTAATGTACAAAGACTATTCTGAGGGAAATAACAATAATGGCTATTCTGTATAGCCACATATCTTCTTCTGGTGAAGCCTCAATATAGAAATACATTTACATTGCATGTCCAACTTGAATGTACTGAATTATCTGATCTATTCTAAATTACAAATTAGAGCAAATTAATAATCTCAAAAATATAACATGAAATGAAAGAAAGCAACATATGGCATACTTTCCTTACAATTTTGTTGTTCCTAGTATATTTTTAGATTTTTTTTCATACCAAAAAAAATAAATAAAATAAAAAACAAACACAAAACTCTACCACTGAGAAATCTCTCCTGTACGTTTTACTCTCCAGGATAACAGTCATTCTAAACATGTATTGCAGCTACAGTGTCTTAGAGAATTCAATAAAAATTCTTGTTACAAGAATGTTCTTTGGATGAAAGATTCTCTAAAATCTAGTATCAACACAGAATCTTCACTTGATTTGGTCAGTTGCCTACATTGTTATAATGAAAGGGTTCCAAATACCTGGTAGGATTAGAAAGAAAAGCTATCAGGAGAGGTTTGTGAAGTTTCCCCTTGGAATGAAAGAAAATATTTGTAATCTGTGCACCAGATAGTTGATATTGCGCATATTATTTGTAGAAAAAAAAGTGTCCAACTAAATATTTTAAATACATTTCCAAAACTGTCTGAGCATCACCAGTTTAACTCTAGAATATTTAAACTTTTTCTAAAAGAAACCCAAGCCTCTCAGTTTCTCCCTCATCCCCATCCTCTAGAAATCATTCATCTTCTATCTCAAAGAGTTACTCTATGCAGGACAATACACTTAAATGCCTTGATATGATGTCTTTTGTACCTGTGTTTTTTCCATCTAATAATACGTTTTTGAAGTTCATCCAAATGGTAGCATGAATCAGTGTTAATTACTTCCTATTACTGAATAATATTTCATTGTATGAACAAATCACAATCATTGTCCATTCATCTGTTAAATGATTCAGTATACACAAGGTAACTAATGTTCTTGGGAAAAAATGATTCTTGTAATTTTACTTATTTACTTGATTGATTGATTGATCGATTGATTGATTGAGACATTTTGCCTGTGGAACTGCAGGTTCACATTGGTCAGGGTACCACAGACTCAAGCAATCCCCAGCTCAGATATCTGGGATTACAGGTGCACGCCACCAAACCCAGCTATTTTTTTTGGGGGGGGATTAGGTCTCGCTATGTGCCCCCAGCAGGACTCAAACCATGATCCCTTGTCCTGGCCATGGCTTCCTAGGCTGCCACTATTCTTGTAATTTTAATTATATGTTTTTGTAAAGTAATTGTTTTCCTTATTCATGTACCTTTCATTGATGTTCATTTTAGCTGCTTTTATAGTCATATTTAACTCCTGATTTTTTTAAGATAATGGAAGTAAACTTCCATTGGAATCATTCTATTTTAAAAAAAAATCAGATGAACAAGTCAATTAATTTCATAGTCACTAAATATTTATTTTCTATCCCCCATTTGCACTACATTCAAAATTTAATATTATCAACGCAGAAGTAAAGCTAATGCTAAATCTGACAAAGTGAGTAAAGTATAAATGAGTATTCAGTTAATATAATATAAAGCTATTAAAATATTTTATTTGCAATATTAAAATATTTTTTTATCTATCCTATTAATATTAAAGAAATCAGTGCCAAGGCCTAATGGAGAGAGTACAGTCAGGTAGAAACAGCCTAAATGTTAGTTCCCCTACTTATCTTTTGCTTGGTATGTTGTTTAAATTTCTCATTTTAAAATATGGATAATAGTTATCTCCCAAACAGGGATAGAATGAAGATTAAAGAAATGAATATATGCAAATTATCTATTACATGATACACAGGAGCTGCAGAAATATTAATACTCTTTCTTTTGCAAAGACTGCTACTTTCATAATTACCAATATAGTGTTATCTAAATGAATTACATAATCATAACTTCTCTTCCTTATGTTATGCTATTTTACTTAATTAGGAAGGATTTTTTCCTGATGTATTAATTTTTATTCTTATTTCTCTTAATCTTATTTCTCTTAAAATTCTGACACTCATATTATGATTTTAGGTATTAGTATATTCCCTGCTTGACTACCATACTGCTCATGTTTATTTCTGCAAAGACACTTCTAAGAGGAATGCTGATGCTTCTGTAAGTCTGATATTCATATTTAATTACTCTTAATCCCACCAAATTGTAAGCTTCTTGGGGAAGGTAACTTGCTAAATTTGACACTGTGATGTATCTGATATAGATTACCCTAACTTGCAACATACAAGTTAGCAATTTAGCCAGCTATAATATGGGTGGTATATATGCATGCATATTTTCTATAATTTGTGTATTTGTATATTTTTCTGTTCATCCATCCATTCCCCCATCCATCCATCCAGCCAGCCTCCCATCCATCTATCATCTAACTAGCTATTCTTGATTATGCATACAAGACATTTCTGAATCCAAGAACAGAAAATCATTCACAGATCTGTGTCTTGTGTTGTTTCCCAACTCCTAGTTTCTCACAGGGTCACCTAATGAGAGCCAGATGTATCCTAGATGGAATAAAGCTCCTAAATTATAAAACTCTGCTTACACTGGACACTGACACATCCTCTGCCCTAACCCAGAGAAACAAAGATCTTTGCCTTAGAATGCAAACAATTTCTTTGTGAAGAGAGAAATTTCCTTCTCTAGAAATAAGTAAATGGCTCCAGCAGACATGTGGATGTAAGTGGCCATAGAGTAATATACAGTCTCTAACTTCCAAGGCATCAAGCCCAAGCTGAGCAGAAATGTAAAACATTAGTGGAATACTACCTGCCAAAATAACCCCATTTCTTTGAAGTTTACACCTCCATCTTGGAAATTGTTGAATAAATGTATTCCTTTGTGGTGCTTTCATCCTCTATGATTCTCTGTATTTAGATATTCCAACAACAAATATTTGAGATTGTTTTTGTGAATATTTTGTCTCTTTGCCATAGTGTAAAATCTCTGTAAGATATATTCAACCTTATAGATCTTTGGAATTGACAGTGTTATTAAAACACTGATGTCAAGGAAGTTACCGAGGAAACACCTGTTTGTCTGGTTGATGTCTTCATGATTTATTAACATGAAAGGATTAAAGTCTAATTTTTGCTGTTTTAATGAAGATGATTTGATGTTACGATTTTAGAATTTAAAATTGTGAACTCTTGTTATTTTTGATACTGATCTACCTGGTATAGCAACCACTCCTCCCTCCAGTATATAATGCAGATGTCTGTCTCATTAGGTGTTTGGTTTCTACATTCAAAGTGAGCTACTTTTCCAAAGACAGTCCAAACAGATGTTCCCACTAAATTAATACCTATTCTGTACTGGTCCTGTAACAGACACCTCCCGGATACTTTCTTACTTTTCATCTTTGTCTGCTTGGAGACAGGTATTGGGTGTAATTTTAAAGTTGTTCAACAATCCTTTGTGGAATTAACTGAAAGTGATTAATTAGACTGTCTGACTACACACTCTATCTTTCTCTTATTCATGAATTTATTGGCTTAAAGGAAATATGGTCCCTTTTGTAACTGACTTTGTCCACCACTTTGAAACATTGCCACACACACTTGTAATTGTGTATGTGAAGGATGGTTGTTTGTTATCATCAAATATAGTAGCTAATGGTTTTTCCCAACACAATGTAAACTCTTTCCCATTAAATCATTAGAGACATAATGCTAAAACTTTGAAAACTGGCATGTCCACACTTTGTATTCTAATCCAAAGTACTAAAAGGGATGAGAATGTCAATAACTTGGTATGTGATTCTCATTGTTTTGCCTTCCCCTGCTTAAAGACATGATTGATGTGCATAAGTGTAGTTCGTTGTTACTCACCCATGCCTATTCTCTACAAAGGTGGAATTCTAGGCAGTACTACATAGTTTCTGACAAAATTATGTGATTGTTGTTGCTATCCTCTATTACTTTCACTGACATCAAAGTTTTCTCCCTGATTCATTTCACTCTTGAGAAATGCTATTTTTACTTTCCAAATAGATCATAGTAGGAATACTTTAGAATGCAATTAAAATAAATTATACCATCAAATACCAAAGTTTTGTTTGGAAATAAAGACAAATTATATATTAGGATGATAGGACTTATTTGATATCTCTCTTATTAGGAGATAGAGTTTAACTCTTCACCTACTTCAGTAATTTTTTTGATGATAGAAGGCACTGGAAGTGACATTATGAATATTCTTTTTCTTTTGTTTCCACCCATTTATGGATATTCTAAACTAGGTCAAAAGAAGTTTACATGTCCAAAGAAAGTAGCAGTATTGATTCTTAGTAACTCAAGAAATATACTTCACATTTTATTATGGGAAATATTTCAATTTTAATTTCATAGTAAACTGAATTTAAATTAGAATTAATAACTTTATACTTACAATTCAGCTTACCTCAGTTATCTGGTGACTTTTCGTTGGTACTAAAATCACTATGACATATGTTTTTGTGAGAAAATAAAAGTGAAGAAAGTTCACCAAGACTATTTAAAAAAGAGCCACATTAATCTCTTTGATCAAGACCAGAAACTTTGTTATGCCCCTGTCCAAGCTCATGATTTAACTATTTCCTCAGTGACAGACAGCTCTCATCCATTTTGAGTGTTTGTCAAATATAAATTTGACAAATGTTTTGTTCTTTTTATATTTCTGCTTGTATCTTTCTCATTTTCTTCCATTTATTTTTGCAAATGTAATTCGCCTATTTACTTGTAATTCCCTTTCTGATTATACCATTGCTCTGACTGATATAAATACCAATCATAGTGTAGTAATATTTTGTATGTCATCAAATTGAATATTTTGATAGCAATAATTTTGTTTACTTTGTTTTCCATCAATTGCAGTGTGTGGCACACATAAACACATTTTGTAAGTTAGAATAAAGTATCTTATACTCCAATTTTTCTATTACTAAAGAAGCCTGTATGTCTGGAAAAATAATCACTTTTTAATAATGGTGTAAAATTACAAATCTCATTTAATTAGGTAATAACAATGCATACCTCATTTTCAGTTCATCATTGACCCACATGTAAGTGATGGCAATTCACAGTAGAAGCTAATGTTGTGCTTGGAGGGAATATATACTAGAATTTTATATCAACCACACATAAAGAATTTTCAAGTTGTCTGCAAAATCATGGACAAATTATTAGTGAGGCAAAATTAGAGATTTTACAATAAATTTTACACAGCATAAAAATTTCACTGAATAAAAAACAAAAGTTTAGATGCTGGAAATCTGGAAAATAAGCCCATGGTTATATATTTTCATTTAAATCTATTCTGTCCCAACCATCCTATTACTGACCTAAAATGATCACTGTTTGTATTTACATGCTTAGTTATTTGTAAGATGATTAGGTTAAGTTTTAAGTATATCAATCAAGATATTTTTACTATGGGTCCAGTCATTTTAAAATTATTTTTTGCCTTTTCCAGGTTATTTGACTTTGAGCTTAGTGGTATCATAGGAATGTTTTATTTCTGTATTAAACTTTTCCTGTTTGATTTAAATCAGTGCTAAAGAGATTATTAATTCTACAATTTTTCTTTATGCAGAGATATGCAATTTGCTTTACAAAACTGCAATGCTGATTTTAAACTCTGGAGAGCTAGAGCATGATGATATTAAGGTGATGAGTAACATATACATTTTGATAATGGAAGTAGCACTGATGTTCTAGTATAATACTTGAGAAGGAGGGAAGGAATAGTAAAAATGATTCAGAATGTCTTGATTTCAGGAGACATTATATTAGATGAGTATATTCCATACGCAACAGAGTTAGAGTTGAGATCAAGAGTTGAGTCTGGGGACATGTTAAGATTTAGATGATCATTAAACAGTAAAGTTTTGGGGGTTAGGGATGGGTACAAGAGATTAAGATGGTTTATGGGTGATATGGTGGTGGGAGAACCTCAGGGTAGACAATGATGTACATATATATTAAAATAAACAGTCAAGTTGTTGTTGAATGACTTTATATATTAATCTGGAGTTCAGATTGGAGCTACTATTTAGGTGCTACCAACCTCTATTTGGGATTTAATTCAAGAGCCTGGATAAGATTACTATTAAAATTAGCTTAGATGGAAATGACTTATTAATTAAATATTAAGAAGTTCCATTTTTAGACATCAGAAATATGATGAAATACTATTAAATAGAATGAAGGGGTTCATTTAGGATAAAAAGAAAATAATATGTTGATTGAAAAACAGAGAGACACTATTTCAAGAAGGATAGAAGAATAAAAGAGACATTAGTGATGAATTTATAATTTATCTCAAAATCATACTGAGGATATTTACAAGTGTTTTTTTAATGTGGTGATAATATGGCTAAAATGAGTTAAAGATGGACTAGAAGATATAATATAGATATTTTTAAAGTGGATTTTTGTTTCTTTTGTTATAAAGAAAGTGACATGGTGAAAGGAGAATTTATTAAAAATATGAGAAACAATATCTAGTTTTAAGAGTGAGCAGATTAGAAATAGCAGAAATTTGATATAGGAAAAGCAAAGTGTAATCATTACAGTAATACCCCTCAGACATAGGATCTAATGCATAAGGAATGCAAATGACTTTGTTAGAAACACTATGTTTTTGTGTTTCTAACAAAGCCATGTTACCTACTACAACCAGAAGCTAGGTAGAAAATGTGTGTGAAGGTACACATCTAGTAGATGTGCTAAAGCATGGTGAAAACAGAGAATGAGGCAAGAGAGAAGATATTGGTGGTATCAGGGAAAAAGAGTACCCAAGAAACATTCACCTGCAGACCAACAGGATTCAGGAATTAGAAAACTATAGGGTGACCGTGAAAAGGAACTGTGAACCCACTTATTGTTAGTTATCAATGTAAACTGAAACCAGAAATTGTGTTTGTCTATTTTCCCCAGCTATATTCAGCTGATTACAAATGCCCCAATTATACTCTGGGTTTACTTTGATGTTTCAGAAGAAACCATAATTTCAGGGAACAATAGCACATATGTGACACTGCTTATCTTATTGTTATATAAACTCTCTCTCTCTCTCTCTCTCTCTCTCTCTCTCTCTCTCTCTCTCTCTCTCTCTGGAGTTCAGATTGGAGCTACTATTTAGGTGCTATCAACCTCTATTTGGGATTTGAATTCAAGAGCCTGGATAAGATTACTATTAAAATTAGCTTAGATGGACATGACTTATTAATTAAATCTTAAGGAATTCCATTTTCAGACATCAGAAATATGATGAAATACCATTAATATATAAAGTTATTAAACAACTTGACTGTTTATTTTAATATATATGTACATCATTGTCTACTCTGAAGTTCTCCCACCACCGTATCACCCATAAACCATCTTAATCTCTCTCTCTCTCTCTCTCTCTCTCTATATATATATATATATATATATATAAACTCTACAGCCATATAGATATGAGTATACCTAAATGACTAAGTGCTCTCTTTACACTCCTAACCTGTATCCAAATAATAAAAATGTGTTATTATCCAATTGGTTATTTGCTATAAGATCCTGAAGCAATTAGTGCTTTCCCATGAGTGCACAGTCAAGAGAATTGCCATACATAATTGAACTAGGTCAGAAAGCAAAACTTTGCTTAATTTATAATTTCAATCTCAGGAAGACAATTGTTAGAAAGAGACTAAAATAGCTGGGTCTTCATATTTGCAAATGGCATGGAGCATCTTATGGATGTATTCTTTATCTAATGGAAAAAAAGACACACAAAAAGATGTATATCAAGGAGCGACACTGCTTGCCTGCTGTGAAGAGAGAAGATACTTATTTTCTTACTTATATTCTGTTTTTATATACTCCTACAGTTACATATAGGAAAAAATGAAAGTTACGTACACTTCTGTTTTTCATTACTCTTTTTTACATTTTAATAGAACATGAATATTAGGAAGAGGATAAAAAAATGAGAGGCACCTGCATAGTCACAGGTGGGCAAGAAAGCTGTTGCTGCTTCTTTGCAAGGGAAAAGATTTGTGAAAAGAAATCACCTGTATAGTCACAGACAGGCAGGAGTGCTGCCTCATTACATTTTTAACACAAAATAATATCTAATGAATATGGCATATGAGAGTCCTAAAGATTGAACATTTGGTTATTATTTCCCTTATCCAGAATTTTTCACTTATTTTTTTTTATTTAAAACTCTGGCCATATTCCATTTATGGCACGTGCACATAAGGAGGTGTAACCATATTGATTGTGCCTGATAGTCAAAGCCTTCTCAGGGAAAAACATATGGACCTACTGACTGACTTTCTATTCAGAGCTCATAATTATACCTGTCATTTTATTTTTTAAATGTAGTACATTTTCATTACATCATTGTTAATTTTAGCATAATTTATGATTTCTCTTCTCCTATACTACTTCCGTCACCAAGTACCCAGAGTCCTCCACTATATTCCCATGTGCTCTTCATCATCTATCCTCTTGCCCCTCATTTCTTGGATGCTTCATACCAGAACAGATGAATGGATCAAGAAAATGTGGAATAAGCACACACACACACACACACACACACACACACACACACACACACACACGATGGAATACTACTCAGCAATCAAAAAGAGAAACTCATGTCATTTGTGGCAACATTGATGGAACTGGAAAGTTTGGTGCTAAGAAATAACTTGAAAGGAACAATTTAAATATCAGATGGTTTCATTCATCAGTGGAATATAGAAAATTTAAATAAAGGCTCAGAAATATACCTGTCATTTTAGATACTTTTTGCTTTATTTGTTTTAGTTCATCATTCTTTTCCAGCCCCATATTTATACTATATAATTAATTCATGTGTTTATGAGTCTAGACAATTCTCTTTAACCCACTTTTGTTTTCTTTTTAAATTCTGACTTATCTCTCAGTTAAAACACCAAGGCTCCAACTTAGTATTAGTACAACCTTTCTAGATCATTTCACAAATCATACAAAGAGAAATAAGACACAAGTGAAATATACTGAACATTTATATCTACTGGTTAACATTTCAAACTACTTTAATTCCCATATATATTATGTTGCCATTTTACCTTCTATCTCTTATAGCAATTCCTTTATAAAGTTCTTAAATTTCTTTTTTTATGAAATATTTCTGATTTACTATTGGTTTACATTGTGCCCATAACAGTAATGTAGTATTCAACATTTAGGCATTGTTGTCTTAGTGTCCACCAAGAACCCACAATCCTCTCTCATGGACCCTTGTGTTCCCTTCCTTTTTTATTCTCACTCCTCCCTTTCTTCCTCTTCATCCCCCTACCTCTCACCTCTGGTTATCTTTGAAACAGTCAGGTTTCAATAATTAGATTTTAGTTGGGTTAATAAAGCATTTTTTAAAATTGACTTCTGCTGGATGATTTCCAAAATATTACCGGGGAGACCTGCATGTAAGTGCAAAGTGCACTATAGAGAGAGTCACAGGAGGCTAGAAAAGTTGCTAAATTTGAGGGTGAGATGATGGACAGTGGGAGATACAGTCAGCACAGTAGTACAAAGCAACATTCAGAAAACTTTGCAATTAAGGTACATTCATCTTTGTTTTTTACAGTCTTTTCACTAAATATTCTCTAACTGCCTAATTATTGCATCGAGATAATACTAGTTTACAACTATATATGCTTTAGAGGTATAAGTGCACGCTTTTTCAGATATATGCTATTATAACACAACCAAAGTACTCATAATTCTCCTTACTAGTCCATTGGAGCCTCTCCCGCTTCTGTTTACCACCTCTCACACTTGCCTTTCAATAACCTCAGTTCTAGAGTCTGATTTATAGAATTTGTTTTGCTTTTTGAATTGTTTTATCTCTTTGTTATCTACATATGAGTGAACTCATTTGTTGTTTTTCTTTCTCCTGTTATTTAATTTAGTTTAATTCCCTTCAGTTGTATGCATGTTATCAAAAATAAGATTTCATCTTTTTTTTATAACTTAGTAGACTCCCATTATGTACACTTAACCATATCTTCTTAATCCTTTCATCTGTCATTGGACATTTATGTTATTTCCATAACTTGCATATTGTAAATAGTGCTGCAGTAAATACACACATATATGTGCACACATACGTATATACTCATATATACGTATCAGTGTTTTTATATTACTGTTTTTAAATTCTCAGGGTATTTTAATGAGTATACAATGAATGTAGTAGAATCTAGTTTGCTTTTCCTCTTTTTGCATAAAACTGCTGTGAAATAAAAATAACAAGATTAAAATACTGGTTGACCCCAATATTAAAATAAACTGAAGTTCATCACTGCTAATAGATAATATCTATTAAGATATAATTGTATTACTGCTTACCTGACTAGTTTTTCACACTTCTCAGTAAAATCTGGAAATTTATTTCTGCAGGATTTAGCAGAATATGTTTTTCTTTATCTTTATACATTTACTTGTGAAAAAAGATCAGTTAAAACTATATTTAAGGCCAGGCATGGTGGTGCATGCCTATAAATAGCGACCTAGGAAGCTACAGCGGGGACCAGGGATTGCGGTTCTGGTCCTGCCAGGGGCACATAGTGAGACCTAGTTCTAAAAAATATAGCTGGGCATGGTGGCATGCGCCTGTAATCCCAGCTACCTAGGAAGCTGAGGCAGAGGATTGCTTGAGTCTGTGGTACAGACTCAAGCCTACAGATCAATGTGAGCCTACAGATCCACAGGCAAAAGTAGCGAGACCTTGTCTCAAAAAACAAACAAACAAAACTCTCTTTAAGGTAATATTGCTCCCTGCACACATCTCATTCCTACTTCTTAAAATTTCTTTTTCAAAATCATCCTGTCTCTAACATAAAACACTTCTTACTATCAGAAGTCAGGATCATCTCGTTTAAAATGACCCTTCTACCAGACCAAGTAAAGCTTTCTCTTTTCTTGTATGTTTTCTAGTGGTTTTACTTTAGAACTTCCAACAAAGAGAATGGTAAAATATTCTTTCATTCTGTGGATCAAAAAAGTAAAATGCACTGTTGGAGTCATCCAGAGACTGTACAGGTCTTTTTTAAAGTTAAATCTGTAAATTTCTACTGTTCTCCTGATGCTATGAGAGTTAGTCTTAAATAAAAAGCTGCTTTTTTCCTTAACATATCAAATTTTAATGTATACCACAAGACTTCTAATGATCTGATACTAGTAAAATTTTTTCACTATAGAAACCTGCACCCTTAATCTAGCTACTACCAACTGTTTATTTCAGGAAGTTGTATTTATATTTTTCAACTCATCATACTGATTTCATTTGTTATAATCTACTAGCTCTTCGAGTAGTCTATCTTTTCATAGTTGCTTTGCCATTACATTTATTCTCAGTCAGAAAGCATTCTTTTTAATTTATTTTGCTTTACATTTGTCCCAGAATATAATTTGAATTCTTCTAGTATAGTCTAATCTGAATATTTCTTTAAACTCTATATTTGCATGAGATTTCAGTCTTCAACCTGTATTAAGTTAATTGTTTTTAAGTGCTCAACAAATTGGGACTTTGATGGACTTAGACAGTTTTAGGATCATCAGAACTTTGACCTATGACTCCAACCTGGTATTTTTTGTTACATTTGGGTTGTAGATTGTAAGGAATATTTCTTCAGTTAAGAATTGATGTTATAGAGGATATGCTGATAGTTTATGTTAGTGATGATTTTGATGGTGATTGTGGGAGGGGGAGGTGGTAGTAGTAATATTCTAGAAAATGATGTTCTAATCTGCAAGCACACCAGAATCATACAAGGTAGGTATTATGTTTACAAGTTTCTGACTACATTGTACATGATCGGTATGTTTGAGTTGAGGTTCAGAATCTCTTTATTAAAAAAAAAATCTGTGGGGAGGGGAATGGGGGGAGTAGAAAAAAAATCTGTGAAGAATTTTCATATAGTCAGTATATAAATTATTACTTATGAACATATCTGGTCAAATTTGTGCATTTTTAAGTTATTTATTGTATTGCTTTCAAGGAAATTGTGTACTGTGTTTAAATAGGTGACATTTACTTTTAGTATCTCCTGTGATATACTTTGTAGATAATCCTAAATATAAAAGGCAAAATACTTAAAAATGGTTGTGTGTGTGTTTTCAATAGGTTTAAATATCTGAACTAGTATTTTATAGGATTTCACCAATTTCCTTTCAGTATTAATTAAGATTAAAAATAAAAGAGATATGACTAGATAATATCTATCTGAAATAATTTACATGTCAACAGTGGAGTCCAGAGAGGTTATATGACAGCTTAAAAGTCACTCCCCTTCATGATTTTAGAATTGTAATTTTAACTTTTTGTATTTAGTTCATATATCTCTTATTATACCATATTTCTTATATGATGAAAGAATTACATGACATTCAACAAACTTGAATGAACCATGATTTTCAACTTTTGCAGTTTAACAAGTTTCCTTCCCAAGTTCCTCTTGATACAATGACCCCAGGATAATAGCTTTGTACTTTAACACTTTCATTTGTTTATATTATTTTGGGGACAATATAACACTGTGTTTTTATCAATATTAGCCATTGAGAAATGGCTTGTCATTTTTAACAAGTATTTATTAATACTATAAACTTTAAAAAATGGTTCATTCTGAGAAAATTATACTTATTTTGTATTTTATACCCCTTTTAAAATTAATTTTACGGAATAACACCAAACAGAATAATTCACACTGATTACATACTGTGGTTTCAAGAAATGGCAAAATGCTTTAGCGATCCATAAACATGCTGTTAGAAGTTTCTTATATTTGTTCCCAGAGTCATCTTGTGAAAATGTATTTTCATAGCAAAGGCTCTCTAGACTATAAATTCTAACAAATGATTATTTCTTCTCTTCACAGAATCATAAGTCAAGGAGATGCTTATGATACTGGGTAACTAATAATATTTGAAAACAATTTTCATACACTTGGAATGTATAGCAAGCAAGCTGTCCTGTTGGTGTTTTATCTGGAACTATTCCAAGAGATATGCTTTCATAGAATTTTCTTGATATTTTAACTTGAATATTCTTTTGAAAGTTAGAACTATGTCAATAATAATTTATTGTTTACCTAGACCACAGTGAATGGAATGTTTATAGCAATTTAGGCATTATAGCTTGGAACAGAAGGAACAAACCTAACAAATTTTTCACTAAGGAAAACAAACTGACCCTAGCATAGGGTTATGAGACATATGGGAAATTTCAAGGAATTGGTTCTGTTCTGTGAATAAAACATACTCATGAATATGATGACATATTTGTAACTTATAAGGAATATGTATATATGCACACACATGTAGCTAAGGGCAGGCAGCCATTATCAGAACAAGTAACAAGAGTTTTGCTGAAAACACTTGTTGAAAGGTTTTGTCATCAATATGTATATTTGAAATGCAACATAATACTAGTTCAAATAATGAGAACTATATAGTATTTAAATATTTATAATATAATTCTAATTTATAATAACAGTACTAATAACACTAGCAATATATATATATATATATATGTGTGTGTGTGTGTGTGTGTGTGTGTGTGTGTGTGAGTGTGTGTGTGTGTGTTATATGAGAAAAGTAGTTGTTTGGTAAACATTTGAAAGAGAAAATCATAAAGATGGAGGTGATTCATTTACTGTCTTCTGTTGTCATCTCCAAACAGACATTTGCTATTTCATGTTCTATTTATTGCACTTAAAGTAGATAACTGATGCAAATACCCCTGGTATTTGCCTTCTGTTTGGGTTTGACCAGTGGAGACTACAGATGGAAAAGAAAGAAAAGATAAATAATAAAATAAATGAGAATAGAATAAATGATAAACAAAAGCTAAACTAAATGAAGCCAGCATTGTTGTTTACCCAGTTTTCCTACTGTAGAGGTGGCTGAGAAAGTTTGATCACCAGTACTTTTCAAAAGGCACTCTCCACAAAAATCTCTTGCTAGGTTCTCATCATGGTTGCCTGCCTTTACCTTGAAGGGTTGACAAAGGGTTGTGAGTGATGCAGTTAAAAACTCAAATGGGTGTCAGAGTGCCCTGGTGGGTAGAGTCTGAAAGAACCAAGAGAGAAAATGGGAAGTGGGAAAAGAAGGTAGAGATAAAAGGAAGGACATGAGAATGGTGGACTGAGTGAACAGGCACATGTGGCCCGATCAGGGTAGGTCCCCTGGAATAGTGAGCTGGTACCTAGAGATGGCCAGGGATTTGGAAAGCTGATCTGCACATCAGCAGTTGTGGAAAAAATTGAAACAACTTGGAGAAATGGAGCACAGAACACAGGAAAGAGAAGAAGGAAAGAGAAGACGCAGGAGCAAGACTGGACTTTGCCATGCTTGCCTTGGGTTTGGAGGGGCAAAGGAAACCATTATGCACATGTGCTTTTGGAACTTTGGGACTGAAAAATGGTGACTGTGGTAAGATACTGGTCACGTGTGGCAGTAAGGACTTTTAGTTTTTCTTGTAAGTTTTCCTTGTTAATAACACCCTATTGTTGAACTGCATTTGAGTGGCAACTGCTATGCATGGGTGAGGGAAGCTGAGCAGCAGAAACTGCATTTTAAAGGTCTTATTTTCTGTGGTTTGATTAGTGGCTTCTGCCCCTTTTTGACCCACTCTCAGGGTAATGCCATGTTCTGCCCTTAGGCTCCCTAGGTACTACACTGAAGCTGTAGTTTCTGTTCACCCTACCTAGCCCTTTGTAAATTGAGCTCCTATTCTCAACTGTCTTTAAAATACTTTGAATAATCTCTCTGGTTTTCATCATGACAGTAAATGATACAACTCACACCTTTTGCATTCTTTAATCTCCACTTAAATTCTTATTATACATTTTTCTCTCCATTCCTTACATGGTTCCTTCTATATCCCTTATCACTTCATTATTCACACAAAATCAAAGTATGAACATGAACAATACTCTAAACTTTTTTCCATGTAATACTTAACTTTTTTTGATTAATAGAACATTATTATTTTATTGATTCATTTTAAATTCAATTTTAATATATTTTAAATTTTATTTTTGCCTAAAGGTGATTCTTTATTATGGAGACTTGTTTTGTTTTCTTGGGAAATAGATTTTTTTTTATTTTAAATACCAATTCAGGTAAAACATCTTCTAATAAGCTGACTTAGTACTCACCCAACATAGATCTGATTTCTATCCTGTATCGGAAATTCACTAGTGCTTCTATTTTTATCAAATTGTATTTTACTTGTTTGTGTAGGCTATCTCCTTAACTAGAAAGATAAAGGGTATGACTTATTCATTTTCTATCCCAGAGATTTGTAAAAGTGCTTGAAAAGGTACAAGTGTTCAATGATGTTTGTAAATTAAAATTATTAGAGGCACATCAATATCTGGTTTGTTGTTTTTCACATAACCTCAGGATGTTAGATTTTAAGATTCTAGTTTCCGTCGATGAGGGAGCATCTGAACTTGTACTTCTTACATATGGCAGATGGGGATGAGAGGGTATATACAAGAGAGAAAGGAACATAAAACAGGAATGAGAGATTTCTCCAAAATCTCCAGTTCTGATAAAATCTGAATACTGTCAACAATGTTATAAAAATGTCTGACAAATAGCATTCTAACTTTACCCATTCAATACACTAAGTCAAGTCCAATTAAAATTCCAGTGCATTGAATGGTGACTTATAAATTTGAATAAGGTACACACAATGATGCAGGCAATGACTTGTCACAGCTTCTGGTTGATTTCACTAGATCATGCCTCTCATATTGCTTTCTCTGAATATACGGGTTAAGTTGGTGGCATGTTTTGACAACTACATATTTATTTTGGCAACATACACTCTTCTTTGATGCCTTGTTCTGACAGACTGTATTCTGATGACATGCATATGGGAAACATTTTACAAACAGTAATTAACCAGCTCTTAGGAGATTTTTTCTTTTTTTTATATTTATTTATTTTATTTTACATCATTGTCTACCCCAGGTTTCTCCTACCACTTTGTCACCAGTAAACTATCATGTTAATTTTTTGTGCTCACCCACCCCAGTTCTCCCCCTCCCCCTCTCTTAACTCTGTACTTCAGTTCTGATGATAGTTAGTTTTAAATCTTGTACATTTGTTTGTTTGTTTTCCCTATATGCCTCATGTAAGTGAGACCATCTGGCATTTCTCTTTTTCTTTCTGGCTTATTTCTGCTACCATTATTCCTTCTAGCTCCATCCACCTGTACTTGGATGTTTATTGCAGCACTACTTAAAATAGTCAGGATATGGGGAAAAAACCCAACCCCCCAAAATAGATGAATGAATCATAAAGTTGTGATATATGCACACAATGGAATATTATTCATCGATCAAAAAAACACAAACATGTTATTCATGGCAACATGGATGAACTTACAAGATTTTTAATAAAGAGTTCTAAATTTTAAATAGTGCTCTAGTTTTAGCAACTAAGGCAAATACTTTGCTTATCATACTTTGGAATTCCAGAGTCATAAATCAGTGTAAAATGTAAAAAGTATCCTTGTCTAAGTAGTAACAGTGAGATTTACAAATACATTTTATGTATTCCCTCACATTAAAAGCTAGCAGAATTAGACACTTCCTCAGTGTATTAAGTGAAATGAAGATGAGACCAAATTCATTCAATATCTATTGGCTAAAGAAAGACAGGCTTTTAACAATTCTCTGCACTGTATCTTCACAAATACACCACCACCCCATACATACATAGATTACTTTGTATGTAGAAATAAATTTTATTAGAGCCCTTAACTGATTTTGTTGCATATTCTCATTTGAAATAATTGGTGAAGAAAGCTATAAACTTTTATTTCTATATTATCATTTTCCAAGATGCCTATTCCCCAGGCCTCTCAAATATTACTCTTCATAAGATACTGTGAAAACAAAACAATCTATTTAAATTTCCAAAACATCTTTTATGAGTCATACCACCAAATACACTATTTTCTCTTGTATTCTCCAGAAAAAAAATGCAGATATTTACTAATAAATATTATTTAAGTCTTTATACAGGATATCTACTGTCTTTAAAATTCTATAGCAATCATCTTTCTCTTAAGTCATTGGAAATTCCAATGATGTGATTCTATAATATCAACAAAAAAGGTTGCAATAGATAATAAGCTGATTAATCTCAATAGATAGATAGATAGATGTAGGTATAGATATAGATGAACAGATATGGTAGACACATGAATACATATATACACAAATATAACAATTCTAATATTTATTTCTTGAAGTAAAATGAACTTGTAAACAAAACATGGAGGTTATAACATATAAGTCTGAAACATGAAGAATGTATATACCTGAGATAAAGTGATACAATATTAACCATAAGTAGTTTTATTTTTAAAAATAAACATCTTAGTTATGAGAATTCAACTAAATTAAAATAAATTATGAAAACTAAAGCAAATTTATGAAGAGGTATGTCTACATTATTAAACATTAAAATGGAAGCCTAAATAATTTTTAATTAACTCAGGAAAGGGATAAAATGGTAAGGAGGCAAATAAAATTCAGATTTTTATATTTCTTATGAACATTGAAACAAGATTTAAGATGAAGATGAAGACCCAGAAGAACCTCTACAATGTTTCGATCTTTGGCCAGGCTTAATGTACCTTTTGACAATTACTCTTACTCTGGCTCTTAGGTAGAGAAAAGTTTGATGGGACATTTCAATGTGAGAAACAAATATAAATTAGAGAAATGAAGACAGATGTCTATGTTCACTGTAACAATATTCACAAGAAAAAATATATTGGAAAAATTCTAAGTCCCCAACCACAGATTAATCCATAAAGGAGTGACTTCACAGACACACACACACACACACACACACACACACACACACAGTGGTGGGATATTATTTAGCTATAAAAAGATGAAAATTTGTCATTTGCATCAGTAGCCTTTAGGGGAATGTGCGCAGTGAAATAAGTCAGAAAAAGACACATAATATATGCTTTTTACTCACATATAGAATATGAATAAACAAAGTCAATGTATACATGAAACCTAATTTAAAAAATCTTTTAAGTTCTGACAATAGCATCTGTCTGTTATCAAAGGGAGTGAGGGTGGGACTAGGTGGTAAGTGGGGTCAATCAGATGGTAGTGCTATTTTATGATACATATGGTCAACAAGGTGTAAAGTACATTTAAAACTTACATATGTTATAAACCAATATTACCTCAACAAAAAGTAAAAATCCAAATAAACTGGAATTATGACAATGACAATGAACTTTACTAGGGGACAAAGAAAGGTATCAATAATTTTGAAGAGAAAAAGCTTATCATATTTATCAACATGGAATTTAGGGTTACAATTATGCATAGGAGAATCTGGAGATAATTTTCTGGATCCTGTTTTATGTATCTATTACAAAATTTTGTAATAAAATTATTGAGCTTTAGGAACAATTTCTTAAGAAACTGAAGATGTATATTGCACTAACTTTATCATTATCCCTTAAAATTACTGGAGACTCCAGTTTTAAGATGACATTTAGAGTCAGTGTTAAGTACATATTAAACTATTTCCTGAAAACGGATTGTGATTCTAATGTTGATTAAATCATTCTGGAATAGATTGTCTGCAATTTTCAAAGATGTATGTCTATAAGCACAGATGTTAGAAACTTGCCAAGATGTTAGATAAACACTGAAGCTCTTAGACGATTACAAAAGGCAGTATATAATTCAGTATCAATGTGAGCGATTATAAATGATGAATTCTACTATGCCTGGCTTCATTTGCCAAAATAAAAATGATAAGGATGGTCCAAATGCATTTTTCTGGCTTCCACTTCCTGAAATCAGTGAAATCCATGAAAATATTTTACTGTTTTAATATCACTTGTAGGTTAGCACTCTTTTGAGTAAATAACACTGATTTCCTGAGCATGTAAATACTGTCAATTGATATGTGTCCATCCTATTAAAAGCTATTAGAGCTACTTATCATATGAACAAAAGAATGAATAAAAGCCTGACTAAATTTCATTTTGGAACTTTCCAGTCAAATTGTACCCCTTGGTGTGCTAACACTTATGTATCTGAAGAACAGTACTTTTCTGTCACACTTTACTAACTTTACAATTTAAAGTGATGCACTTCTAAGGATGAATTGCCAATGAAGACAAAAAAAATGTCAGTGTTGCTTGAATTCAGAATAGATACATAGCAGACAGAGGTATGGATTCTATCCACTGATTAAATTCTCTAGCAGAGAGAAATCATTTTACAGTTTAATTATGACTGTGATTTGGCATGTGCTATGTCTTAAGACATTAGTCTTGAAATAGAAGTGTTATAAATGTTGATCTTTTGTCTCTTAAGAAAATAATTTTTGTTCCTCAATTGCATAACTTCTTTCAAGCAGTTGAAAAATAAGGCAATGTATGTCTTATTGTGAATATGACAGAATACCACTGTCATCTTATGTCAGTGATGGTACCCTACACATTTCTTAGTTTCCACATGATTCTATCATTTCTTTATTTGAACTGCACACACAAAATTCGCTGTTGGGAATGTCTGGGAAAAGCAGTGATAGGTTATGCTGAAGGGGACTCATCAATCACCACATGCTCTACCTCAACTCTTTTGTCGGACAAGGGAGTTAAGAAGAAAGCAACTGAAGGATGAAATGTTACTATTGATTCTGGAATTTTTAAAACATTGTTTTAAAGAAAAGAAAAGTAAAATGAAAATTCAGGTCTCCTAGTTTGCAGTAGACTTTGTTCGCTATCTTAACACTCCTTTATAAATATTTCTCAAGCAACTGAATTAGGGACATACATTTTCCCCTTAGGCATATCCAAATGATGATAAGAAGGGAAATATATAGATTAATTTTTCAGGGTTATTCCCTGAATCAGTTAATACCGTATGTAACCAAAGATAGGGTACCCTGACCGTTACGTGCTTTGGGAGAAATTGCTGTAGAATCCCCTTTTAAGTAGCTGTGAGCCATTGTGTATCATTGCTCAATAGCATCATTAAAAAGATGCTATTAGATAGAGGATGATTCTCTAAATATATTTCAATGTATATGCTGCTAGGCATACAAAATAATTTCTTTTATGAAAAGAAAACTACTTTTTCATTCTGAAGATTATTGCAGAAATTCCAAAATTTGAGGACAATGTAACAAAAAACATTTCTTACAATAAACCTCCCTCCTACTAGTTGTTTCATTAGCAATGCAATTCATCATGATCAGAAAATTTGACAGCAGCTGCCCTTGCAAATCAAGTGAAATTATTTCTACATGTCAACAGTTGGAACACACACATTAGAACAGGAAGTTGTAGCCATGGGGGTGACAGATCATTTCAAATCTCTATGATCACAGTAATAGACCAATAAAACCTTCATTTAAAACAGAAATAAAAACAAAAATAAATTTAACAGCTATCTCCAAGAGAAATCTGGATTTATTTTATGAGACCAGAAATGTAGACAAGTTGTTAATTCTCTAAACTTAAATCAAAAGAGATTTCATGCCAATGTTCATAATTAAGAGGATATAGAAACCTTTGGATTAAGAGAGAGAGAGAGAGACAGACAGAGAGCACGAGTGAGCAAGCGAGCGAGCAAGCGAGTGAGAGAGGGAGAGAGAGAGAGAGAGAGAGAGAGAGAGAGAGAGAGAGAGAGAGAGAGAGAGAGAGAGAGAAGAGGTATGATAAAACTGTGAATGTTTTGAAAAGATTACTTAAACTTCTGGTAAATACTGTTGAACCACATGAGATTTTTGGTACCAAGGTCATCAGAGTTGATTTAAACTTAAATATCACAGATCTGTACACATTCAAAATGTGAATGACCTCTGAGGTTATACAGTCAATTCTTGGATA
The DNA here is from genome assembly GCA_004024945.1 of Uropsilus gracilis. Lineage (NCBI taxonomy): Eukaryota > Metazoa > Chordata > Mammalia > Eulipotyphla > Talpidae > Uropsilus > Uropsilus gracilis. The sequence goes on along the minus strand of PVHY01008425.1, from coordinate 14,910 downwards.
GAAAATTGTGTTTGCTTTTTATTCTACAGTCTATTCACCCATCTAATTTCAAAACTCAGACACTATGAATAAAGTCTTATACAAGTATCATAAAGCAAAATCACAAAAGTTGTCTAAATTGTCTGCTACTCATATACAAACTATGTACTACTAAGCAATTAGAGAAATGTACAGTTGTCTTCAAAGACAGGAGAATATCATAGTGCTCATTTATGTCCAAATTCTGTATTATATTGTATTTTTATAGTTTTTTGTTAACTTATTAAAAATTAAAGATATTTGCTGAAAGCAAGGAGAAAGTGTGAGAAAGTTTCTTTTTGAAAGTAGTAGATACAAAAGGAATAATATATTTATTTGCATGGTATGCTATTTAAGATCATCTTTTAAAATGAACCACAGAAGCTGCTAGAGCAATTGAAATTGATTAGTTATTGAGTTTGGAGTCATTTTGACAGAGGTCCCTGTCAAGCATTGGGTCACTTTGAAGTTGTCTCAATAATATAATAAATAAAATTCATGTCACAATTGTAGCCTATAGAGACATTGTCAGGTGACCAATTTCTGCTATTTCCAAGCATGTGGAAAGAGATGAAACTTGATTTCATAAGATTGCAAATGCTGTTTGACCACTCCACATACTGAAGCATTTCCTTAATTAAGTAAAAATAATATATGCTGAACTACAATGCATGTAGGTTATAAAAATTCTCTTTGCATTAAAAGAAAAATATCTATTTCAAAGTACTGGAGGTATATTAGTCATTCTTCAACTGTAAAATTACCTTCACTCTATGATTATTTCATTATCTATTCCAAGTTTATATAGCATTCTTCAATTGTGAATTTACCTTCACTCTATGATTATTTCATTGTCTATTCCAAGTTTATCTAACACTGATTAATAAAAACATGGATTGACTTGAAAAATTGAGAAATCAAATTATTTAAGTTCTCATAATGTAAATTCTGGAAGCTGTTATATATCTAAAATAAACAACAACTATGGTTTCACTAAATAAACAATTCTTTAAAACCTCAAATTCAATCAGAATAATCACATAAAATTATGAATTGTTTTGCTTGAGAATGCATACAGATAAACTCAAATATCAATTATTTATCATTTCAGGAAGTTCCTTATGTAGCCATGCAAGTATTGATATATTCAATTTATTTAAAAATCAGGAAAGTCTTTATTGGTACTTCTTGAATAGGAGCCCAAAACAAAATAATACTTTTATTCTAACTGAGTATTTGTCTTTACAATTAGAATTGTAACTGACTTTTTCTGTTACAAAGAGAGCAATACATAAAGTTTTCAGATAATAACAACAAAATATATGAGGGTGTGTTGATTTTATTTACTATCATTTATTTGATTCATTTATTAAACATTTAGTGCAGTTGCATTACACATTGGATATTCAGTAGATTTCAGGGTAATGCCATGAACAAAACAATCTTAGTTTGCTTTAGAATTTTAGTTTGAAACATAAATAATGAACAGGTGGGAAAATAAAATATATGAAATGCATTTTTTAACAACAAGGAATGTAAAGAAATTACAGCATTGTGCTGGAAAATAACTTTGGAGTTCTAAATGTGGAAGAGAGATCATATTAAAAAAAGGAGTTTCCCTGGCAGTAAGGATAGAAAACCTAAAGGTTTCCTCAGACTACGACAATTCTGGCACAGTTCAGTAACACAATGGTGGGTATGATGCTCTCTATATAGTTCAGAATCAGATCAAACATGGTGGCAGGAGGAAGATCACACAGCAACATATCAAGATAAAACTTTCTCGGAATTTCAAAATAGAACAAGGAAACTAAAAGATTAGGTCCTTTAACAGAGGATGCTCAAGCTAGAAATTCCTACAAATGAAATAAATGACATTACTACATACATGAACTCAAATTATAAGAATAAAAATGTAAATTAATAGGGGTCAGATACAGGAAGTAAAGATACTATAAAGAGAAGTCCTTAGACAAGGGAAACAGTGATATCTAAATCTCCAGATCCATTCTTTTCCAACCATATAGAAAACAAACAAGCAAAAACAAAATAGGAGAAAGAGTGCTCATCAAGGTTAAAACTAAAACTGTTCAAAAACAAAATAAAACTATTTTAGCATAAAATAAACATTAGTAAATCCATCAATCAGTAAAAGTGACCATGATTTCTACGTAGAAAATAAAATAAGAATCAGAAGACAAGTCTGGAAAGATACATCATAACCTAAGTGCTAACCAAGACCACAATTAACAAATTGGACATGTCCAAGACTTGGGAAATGTTTCCCCAGTGTATGATCAATGGGAAATAAGAGAGAATATAGTAAGTACTGATCATCTACTCCACGCTAACATTTCATGTAACAGTGATTGAGAAAACTGAACCAATTGTCAGCATTTTACCATTTATTAGCTTTGCAGTTTAGGAAACTATTTACTTTGTGCCTCAGCTTACCCAGGTTTTTTTTTTTTTTTTTTTTTTTTGGTAAAAGAATAGCTTATGTTGCATCTATCTGTTGTGTTTTAATATGACAGAATACTGCTTCATATACTGTAACTTCTTTATTGGTATTTTTACAACTATTATTGCTGTTACCATATGCATTTCAATAATAAGGATACGACGCTTTAGGAAATTTACTGGTATGTCTAAAATCTATATCATGGAGCATTTTGTTTCTGTTTTCTCCTATGTATTTTAGAACTTCTGGTCTTACATCCAAGTCTTCTACCCATTTTAATTTTTATGCATGGTATGAGAGTGGAGACTAGATTCATTCTTTTATGTGGAAACTGTCCATTTCCCCCCACACCATTTAATGAAGAGACTTTTCTTTCTGCAGTGTGTATCTAAGCATATATGTCTCTCTCTATATATATACATATATATGTATATAAATAAAAACCTCACCAACACAAACAGTTAATCTATTTATTTGTGGTTTTGTTTCTAGGCTATCAATTCTTTTTCATTTGTCTGTTTTTGTTCTAGTATCATACTGCTATGACTATCATAGTTGGTAATACAGTTTGAAGTTTAGAGTGTGATACGCTAATTCTTTTTTGTAGAATCATTTTGTCTAGTCAGGATCTTTTGTGGTGCCACATAAATTTCAGTATATTTGCTTTTTAGGTTTTTAAAGATTGCATTTAAAATTTTGATAAGGATTACATTGAGTCTATATATCACTTTAGGTAAGATGGTCATATTGAATAGTATCAGTTTTTCCATGGAGCAATAGCTTTCCATTTCTTAGCATCTATTTTTTTTTTCTGTTTCTTTTAACCACATATTAAAGTGTTTATTATACAGGCCCTCTTCTTTGTTCCTTAAGATATTACTGTGCTGGACTCTGCAATTTAAAGTTTCTTTTAATACTATCATTTCATTTTGTATAGTTGCTCCTTGACCTTATTTAGTATGTTTGAAGTGAAAATCTTTATCGAGCTGTCTGTATTTGGATCATGCTTAAATGCCAAATGAATTTTGGCAAGTGCAATGTGTCAGGCTAGAAGCAAAAATATCATTCGAATTTCACAGTCTTTTGTTGCTATTCTATTTTGTTTAATTTTCAATGGAGGGTCATTGAAACTTTAGTCACTGGCTATAAAGCAGAATAGTACTTGGGTACTGAATAGTGTAAATCTTACAGATAAAAATGTGTAAGCATTTTATCTTTGTTAAGACATGGATTGCAAAACAAACTTTGTTTGACCATAATTAAATCTTGTCTCTCTGAGGCAATGAAGCTTTTTTGTTACATTGAGATAGTTGTTCCCTTCAAGAAAAATGGTGATGGTTTTATACTATATAATTAATTCTAGTTACTTATTTTGGCATTGTCTGGGAAGTACCAAAGGAAAAAAGGGAAATTTTCACATCAATTTCAAAATATGTCACAGAACATCAGTTATTATCCCTTCAACCTCATATAACCAATTATTATCTCTTTTTTCATTATATTCTAATTTAAAAGTAAACACAGTCTTTGTGTTACAATGGAAATAATTATTAGCTGAGTAGTTCAATTTTCAGCTCCAACTGCCAATATCCAGACTCAGAATGATTTTAAAATTCAAAAAAAGTCACTATCCATCAGTTAAGGAAACAGGAAGGAAAACAATGAAAATACTATGAAATGCTGTAAATCTTGGCATTTATTTCCCAGTGTGTATATTAGTCATTAGAAAGTGAAAAAAGATGTAATTTAATGGGTTTGTTCTCAGTTATATAGAAAGTCAGGATAAATTGGTACATGCAGATAGGCTTCAAGTTTTATGCTCTGATTAATGGAAACTTTTTTCTTATTTTAAGAAGATGAAATAGCTTAGGGAAATTTGGGTTGACAGATTTGATTTAGCATATTGGGAGAAAATGAAACCGTATTTCCCTTGAATTTAAATGTCAATCATTGAAAAATCAATCCCTGTAAATAAATAGTTTCTTGTTTTCTCATCCATCTTACTGTCTCTTTTAAAAGGAGAGTGTCACAAAACCATTTTAAAAGAATAAATTTGGTACAGGACTATGTTTCAGAGAACCAAAATGGCCTGTAAAAATATGGGGATTTTGCAGTTGAAGTTTAAAGTTTAAGTCATAAGCTTTGAATAGTTGGTGAAACAAAATTTCCTTAGAATTCAAACAAAATGGTTGGGAGTTTTAGATGCTATGAAGTCACTGAGACATACATAAAATGTTCTAAGTTAGACTATTTTTACAGAAATTATTCAAAGTTAATGCCAATTTATATTTTAATTCATTTCTCATATTTATTGGAAGGAAAGAAAATAAAGCAAATGTAAATGTCTTAAAACATTTTGCTCCTAAAAAACACATCAAGCTTCTCTTTAGAAGCATAAACACATCTCTATGTATCAACATTTTTTCAGTCTTTATGTGAATCCAGATAGTCCATATTAAATACAAATTTACCTTAATTTATATTCTGTAATGATATATTAAATTTGACATAATGTATTCTTGACCAATGGACTTACTGATCCATCTTTGGCTACTGTCTTGAAATATTATCTTTGGTATGTCAGAGGACTATAAATATCACTAATAGGAGATATAGATGAGCTTGTAGACAATTAAAGTACAGTAGTACCTAAATGTCCTTGAAATATATCACACATTTAAATACAGAGACAATCATGTAAAAGACAAATGCATACTAACAAACAATATTTCCCATATTTATTTAGGAACAGACTAAAGATGCAATATAATGACAACAGTTTGCAGTATTTTCATCAAATAGAATTGAAGACTTGTTAGTTGCTTTGTTATGCATAGGGATTCTGCAAACAATAATAAAGGGAAAATTCTGCCTTTATAGAAATAAATGAACTTCAATATATTTTAAGCCACTCTATCTCACCATGTTCATGGCTATCAACTTAAAAGCCACAATCTCAGGTTGATGATAATAGCTTCTTAAGTCTACTACTATCCCCAAGGAATAAATACTGTTCTCCAGGTCTCATATTAAATTTTGCTTACTTGAAGAATATTTTCCTGAATCCAGATAGATTAGCCATCTCCATTATCTCAAGACAACCTGTATTTCTTTAGGGCATTAAATACTGTTTTCTTTTAGTACTATATATATATATATATATGTATATATATATATATATAGTACTATATATATAATTATATATATAATTATATAATAATTATAATAATTATATATAATATATATATAATTATATATAATATAATAATATATATATATAATATATAATAATATATAATTATATATAATATATATAATTATATATATATAATTTCACATCATTGTAATCCCCAGGGGTCACCCACCACCTCCCCTCCCTGGCCACTCCAGCTGGTCCCCCTACCTCCCAGTTGTGTACTTTCATTTGGTTGTCCATATATTAGTGAAACCATTTGGAAACTAAATCTTGTTCCTTGTGACTTGTTTCTGCCATTATGATTTCTTCTAGGTACATACATGTTACCATAAAATCATCAAATTTGCCATTTTAATCGATGCATAATATTCCATTGTGTTCATATATACCACATCTTTTTCATGAAGTCATCTGTCTTGAGGCATTTGGGTTGTTTGCATGTCCTTGCAATTATAAATAGTGCTGCAGTAGTAAACATTCAGCCACAGATTCCACTCTGTACAAGCATTGAGGTCTCCTTTGGGGAGATTCCCAAAAGAGCAATTGCTGGATCAAAAGGTAGTTCCATTTTCATTAATTTGAGAGTCCTGCACAAGCTTTCCATTGTAGTTGAACCCATCAGCAACATAAGAGTGTTCCTTTCTCTCCACAGCCATGCCGGCACTTGTTGTTGGCCTGTTTTCATATGTGGATGTGGGCCATTCTTACTGGCATAAGGTGGAATCTCATTGTGGTTTTGAATTGCATTTCCTGATTGTTAGTTTAAGCATTTTTTCATATGCCTGTTGGCCATTTGTATTTCCGTTTTGAAGAAGTGTATTTTTACTTCTCCCCAATTTTAAACTGGATTTTTTTCTTTGTTTTTATTAAGTTGTGTGTGTTCTTTGTGTATTTTTGTAATCAAACCCTTATCACTTGTATGGAGTGCAAAAATTTTTTCCCACTCAGTTGGGTATCTTTTTGTTTTCTCTGTTGTCTCTTTTGCTGCACAGAAGCTTTTTAGTTTGATATAATCCCATCTGTGTTTTCCTTCATTTTTTACCTGCTATAGATATGTTCAGAAATGTATTTCTGAATTGTAGCTCATGGAGGGTTTTGTAGGGCATTAAATACTGTTAAAGTGATTTATTTATGACTTGAGCAAAGACCTAATCCCTGTATTTTCCTTTATCTAACAGCCCTGCAAATCAGGACTTTCTTCTTGTTGTTCCCTGGTGGTAGAAGGTAGTTCTTATAAAGTGTTGGATCCCATGTGATGAAAGAGTCACAAACAGCTGTCATTTTTTCTTTGGTTCTGAAATATAATCAGTCCTCACTCCTTCCTAACTCCTTTGATAAAAGTTGTATAAAAATAATCATTTTTTTATTTATGACTGAACAAATGGGACCATCTTTTGAGAACACCCTTGGACATATGTTCAGTAAACGTTCTGGAAAAAAATTGGTTTGTCTATAGATGCCATATAATTTTTTAAATAAAAATTATGGGTGAATATCTTCCTTAGAGGTGGAAGACAAAGCAGATGCTCATAAATAATTGCAGGACAAGAAATCTTATTTTAAATTATGTAGGATGGAATCCGTCAGGTAAAATGAGTATATTCTCAATTCTCCTGTTAATGTGTTATTCATTTTAACTATAGAGGTGCATTTCTTACTTTTTTTCTACTGCTATATACTGTTTTAGAATCTGTGTGTTTATACTAATCATTTAGGCCATTATTTACCTGAAGGAAAAAGGTACGAACTGAATAAATTTACTTCAGAGCAATTAATTTCTGGTAAAATAAATCAACATCTGTTTAATTTCAAAAATTCTTGTAGAAAGTATCAAGTGGGAAAGCCTAATATGCACACCTCAAGACAAAAGAGCTAATTCACCTAAATTTCATTGTCAGAAGTGATGAGAAGGTTTTAAGTTTGACCCTTCACTCTTTGGTAGAAAGATCTTAGTAGATTGGTAAAAACATCTTAGTGGGTTAGTAGGTTTCTTTATTCAATTAAAAAAGAAAAGAAAAAGAAAGTTTTGTCAGTGATTATAAAATGGTCTGTGCTGGATATATCAACTCTAATTTTCTTACTCTTGTCCCCTTCTGATCACTTCTTTCTTTACTGTTTCCTCTGAATTTTCTCTTTCATCTTAGTTTTCATCTCTTCATGGTAAAAGTACAATTCCATCCACTCAATCAAATCTCATGTACACTGAAAAACTAAACAGTAACAGTTAGTGTTATTTCTAAAATTGAGTAAATATATTTTCAAAAGCTATAACTAATATTGTGAACTCTCTCATTACCCAACGGCATGACTAAATTTAATATTGTATTTCAGCTTTTTTGTTTGGTGACTTTTTAATAAACAAATAAGGACTAATAGAGGCACAACAACAGAGACTTTTGGGGTGATGGTATACCAAAATACAGAGAATAGGTAATACTGCTTAAATGCCAGTATTTTATAAAGTACCGAAAAACTTTGAAAGGTAATTAATGGAGCTTGTTTGATTTAACCCAGGGATCAAGTTTGAAAAACTATAACAATAGTGTCTTAATATTTTTACATCTAAGATTATCTAAGCCACATTACCACAAAACACATTTAGGAACCATAAATCTAACTCAGTACCAAGCTTTACTTGAACATTTCAGCAAAGTTAATTGTGAGGCTTTTTTTTTTGGTACCTTTGTTGCCTCAACACACTATATTAGTACCAGAGTTAAGTTTTTAATCTATGCATTAAAGTATTTTAATATTTGTGAAAACATTACTTTTAAAAGTAATACATGAAAATAATTCAATATGTACAATGAAATATCTTCATCAAATTATCTCTATTTTTTTCTCTGATACATTGCTCAAGTATCATTTCTAGATCGCCATATATAGTATATATATGACTATATATAGTATATATACTACATATGTAGTATATATATAAAGTGTGTACTATGTACTATGTACTATGTAGTACTACATATGTACTATGTAGTATACTACATATGTAGCATATATATATATAAAGTGTGTCTATATATACTATATATAAACAAATCCAGACCTAATATATATAAACAAATATATATTCATAGATTTATTTATATATATGTAAACAAACCTAGAACTTATACACACATATGTGTACACATGCACACACGTGTATGTGTATGTATAAGTTATAGATTTGTTTGCCACAAATAATTTTAGATGTACTAGATAAATCTTAGTAAAAGCATTTTATAGAGAAAGTTTCTCCAGGGGTAAACCATGAATATATATACAAGAATATCCATTTATAGCATGCATATGAGCAAATTTCATTGCCCCCCCCTTTTTTTTTTCCTTTCTGGTGCATTCTCTAGTAAAGGTATAGACAGCAGGCGAACAAAATTTTCCACCATTTAGACTTGAATAGAAAGGGTTCATTATAAATATTTTCGTCTTTGGGACACATGAGAATATGGAATATTTTAAAAATATTTGAATATTTCTAAAAATTAAAAAAATATATTGAATTTTAAACATTGAGAAGAAATTAAAAAAGATGCTGGCCAGGAAGCAAAGGGATATTTCTCTTATGTTACAAAGGGAGATTGGAATCATGTAAAGGACTAATTGTGAAAACACCCAGGAGGGGAAATAGTCACTGAAAGATAAAGTTCTAGATTCCACAGTATTTGTTAGTCCATAAGATATGGAGTTAAAGGAAAAGTCAAGGATTACTTCTAATATCTGGATTGAGAAACACCGATGTCATTTATAAGATAAGATTTAGGGAGGAAAGTAAATAAAAAATGTGTATGTGTTTTCAACAAGACTAAGTTCACTCATTATAGAGGCTTTTATGTGATGAACAAATTTATGTATATGGAGTCTACTTTTCACCAGATGAAATTAACTGCACTGTTAAAATTAACAAAACAGGTTGGAAAGAATGGAAACAAATAAATATATCTAAACTGCTTTTAACATAATTTAATCTAGATAGTTATAAAGAGAAAGTATCTAACATGAGAAAAATAGTAGTAAGTACACTGTAAAACTTTTTATATTTATTTTATAAACTCAAAAGAAATTCCATTTTTTCTATTGAAATTACTTTTAATTGAAATTAAGCAACTTATGCTTTTATTTTTAAAAACACTTGACATAAACCTCATTTCCTGCTATGAAATTAACTGCTTTATGTATCAGTCACACTGTGAAATTTAATTTTTGTTTTAATTTTCCTGAACTACTTAGATAATTTTTTAATGTTCACAAAAATTCATTTCTTAATTGGTCTATTGAAAGCTCCCTGAAGAGTAATTAAAGAAGAGTATATATGATGTACATTCTGGTGGAAATTATGCAGTAATTAACTTTCAAACAGAATGGAATAGGTATTTTCTAACTTTGTTCATGCTTTTTGACATTTTCCATAGTTTTAAACAAAATATATACTTATTTTATCTTTTTATATTTTAGTTTTTTATCACTAATTGCATTTTGTGATCTAGTGAATGTATGCCATGCCACTGGTTTCTACATCACAATGTAGTAGTAGTTACCATTATCCTTCCTATTGTACTTATCTTTCTGTTACCATCATCTTTTAGTCTACCTAAGTAAACAATCACTCTTCTTTATTATTTATTTTATCCTCTTCACTTTAGAATTAATTTTCTGAGTCAGGTAGGTCACCAAAATATAAGCCTTGAGATCAAACTAGGAAAGCAAAGCTTTTTAGAGTGATTCCTATGAAGTATAAGTGAAAGGAAGCAAGTTTGAACAAATAATATCTCTAGGCTCTGTGCAAAATTGAGATTTTTGAAAGGAAAGGCAAAATAAATCAGGAATGGACAAAGAAAGCCTACATTCTGATGTCAATGTCACAATGCCTTGGTCAATTCAATGTGGTGCTCCAGAGCAAAGATTATTTTTAGGTTGAAGTCATATATAGGGCAGAAAAGGATTGTCATTTCTCAGTCATGGACTCCGGGCTGCCATGCATGACCACAACTGACTAGAAAATGGAGGACGATTCTGACTATTCTTTAGTTTGAGTCATTCAACTAACAGTATTAATGTATTCTTGTAACAGCCCAGAATTTTTTTTCTTAAAGAAGCACAAAAATAATAAATGATCTTAGAACCACCAGCATGCCATTTGTGTTGCACACATTAACTTGACTATAAATGTTTGGGGATTTGCTTCACCACAGTTTTCTGGGTCTTTCTTTTTGAGGTGATGGTTAGAAGACAGAGTTGAGTGTTCTGAACTGTCACTTCCTCAATGAAGTGGATTTCTATACAATTTTTGGAACTCATTATTCTCCTCCCCCACATTCAATTCTTAAATTCTCTTCAAGATCTCTTTAAATTTCAATAGATTGCATGGCGCTATGTTCAAGTCCTTATTCTGGATGAGTGCTAGACCCTTTAATCATAAGTTTTTCAGTTTAGATCATTATATCTGTCACTCAAAGTTCCACTTGACAAATCACTTCCAGTACAAGTGATAATCAGTAGATATCCACCTGGATAAATTATGCTTTTGTACACATAGTCTTTCCTGAATTCTGCTTGCAATAGCATATGAATCAGTTACTCAAACAAATATGGTGACTCCTGGTCTGAAAGATCATTGATCAATGGTGTCTAAATTGTGCAAGCAGTAATTTTGCTTTCTAGTTTAAGTAATCTGGAAAAGGTATATTTCCTTTGTGACCAGGGCCTCTAATCCTGCAGACCCCAGAATTTTAGGGATAGGAAATGCAACATCTCTCAGTATAGAAACTTTTCTTCCCCTTAGTATCTTAACTCTGCCGTTATTCCTAATATGGGCATAGTGTAATTAGAGATTTCTGAACTGATTCATATTCATGGGACAGAATTCTGTTTTCAAGACTGCTATTTCAAATTGCTTTTATAAGCCTTTCATTTAAATGTAATACATGATATTACCAATGGATCATCTTTTATTATGAGATGGAATTGTTTTTATAAGATAAAGAAGGCATAGCATATTTGATTTGCATTAAGCAGCTAGTTAGATTCCTCTAGAAACAGAACTATCTTGGAGACTCAGGATTAGTTTCTGTTCTCTAGATTTTTTATTCAGAGGCAAGAATAGCAAATCAGACTTCATGAAAAGGATTCTATTTATTTGACCTATGTATATTCCTCTTTGTATCTTTAACTTTCTTTCTATTTGTTCACTCCTCCTTTACATATGTCAACATCCTCCTTGAGTCCAGAAAAGATAGGTAGAAGTGACTATAGATTATAACATATTGATAGTTCATAATTAAAGAAGCTTATCTCTTGTCCTATCTTTAATATAAGACGGCAGGAATGAAAAATCTCATACACTCGCATAGTTTGGATTATGTCTGAAACTGATTTCTTTCTTTCAGTAAAATTATCTGAAATTTTATTAAAGGCAGAGAGATTACTAGATGATTGTCTAGGTTTAATCCTGGACTTATAACTATAACATAATTTATAGTTATTGAACTATTTTATAATAGTAGATGATAACTTGAAGATTTTTTGTCAGTTAAAGAGGTAATTAGTTTCATCCTGGTGGAACAGAAAGCTCAGGGTTTATGGTTTATAGTTCTATTGGATAACAATTAGCTTTCTATATAAACCAGAACTCTTAAACTAATATCTATGAATTATAATTTCTCCATATATTTAGTGTCACAAATGCTCTTTTACTGTTCATAATCTCTTTGAACATAATCTCTTTGAAAAAAAATACTGTTTTTCTTAATTTTTATGTTAAATAAAATGTTTAATGTGTATGTACGAAGTAATAGTTTCATTTTTGTGAACTAGACTTTAGATTCTTCAGATTCTTTTTTAATGAGCAAAGCTCTAGTTTCTTCTTATCCCCATTCTGTCATTCTAAGTTTATAGAATACTGAAAATACAGCATAAACGTGAAAAACTACCTTTAAAGAAAGTAAAATCAAAGTTCATTACAATTTACAAGCAAATAGTAGAAAACAATAAAACCAATAGATTCAAAAGGAACTGTTGCTATGGAGATCTAATCACAGATATACTACAGGTGAATGATAAGATGATTATTAAAATTTTTATTAATATTTCAGTTGCCATAATCTTCAATATTATTATACATTCAGTCAGGAAGAGGATGTGAGATTCATTAACTTGCCAACCTGAAGACTTGGTGACATGGTCAGGTGTGCTGTTTGCTATGCATGAGCTAGATTGGGAGAAGAAAAGAAGCATATTTGCTTTAATACTAGCTGAAAATTAAAAAAAAAAAAAACAGTACTGAGGAATGGATTATCTATTTTGTATTTGCAACTCACTGCTTTTTCTTTGGAGCAGGATAATTTTGGATAGCAAGTTATATTACTCTCATGAGAGTAAAATATCTTAAGGGGTATTGGTTACATGGACACTGTAGTATTCATGGCAGTGATTTTTAAAATTTAGTGTTTATAAGTACATAATAAGTACACGGCAACATCTTAGCATTTAGTTCTGTAATAATATATTATAGGAAATCTAAGATCTGATCTACAATACATACTTAGGAATGTTAATGTTTGATTATTTATTTACAAGTAAGTCTCTGATACTTCTACACTGGGGTAGTTTAGACAACACTGAATTTCTCATTTCCATCTCAGTTCCACTTTCATGTGATCTTACCTAATTCATCTAGTGTCTTGGTGTGGGCAAAATGAATATTAAGTTAAATTAAATTAATTATCTAGCTATCTACCTATTTATCTATTAACTATTAATGATCTATCTCTCCATCTATCTATCTATCTATCTATCTATCTATCTATCTATCTATCTATCTATCTATCTATCTATCTATCTATCTATCTATCTATCTATCTATCATCTATCTATCTATCTATCTATCTATCTATCTATCTATCTATCTATCTATCTATCTATCATCATATGTAACTATATATCTGCCTATTTACTGACCTGTACTTCAAATCCTTGTACCTTTTTAATTAGCATAACCTGGACAACTTTTTTTTCCCCAATCATTGATACTTTTTAAAATATCTTAAAAAAAAAACAGCAACAACAACAACAACAACAAAACGTTGGTATATTAGAAAGATTTGTAGATGGCAAAGGGCAACATTCATATATTCCCATTATGTTAAATACCTAGCTAAGACACCCTTTATTTCACTGAACACTTCTTCATTATTCAACAGGCTTCCTTTCTATTACCATTGACATGAGACCTTGAGTCCTCGAATTACTAAGTTATTAAACATGTCATCCTTCCATTGACATATTTTCATGTGATACATGATTATCATATAATGTGATAAGTGTATGAGAGTAGAAGTAAAATATTCAGTTATTTGTACTTTTTATAATCTCTAATGTCAACATTCGATTGTCTTTAAAGTATCTTGAGATTATCAAATAAACTGCTATTTTTTTTCTAAGCATGTACATTTTTGCTTCAACTTGGTTTTTACTTTTATGATTTGAGAGAACAGGACAAACTTTTCTCCATCAAACACCTTTGCTTCTTGAAAAATACTCCCTTGCTGAATAGGATTGTTTTTGCCTTCCCATTTCTTCTCCATTCTCTAGTGGAGTCTAGATCAATGAATCCTTATATAATTCTTTTGTTTTATTATTGTTTAAACATTTTTTCATCTCAGAATTAAAGACTGATATTTTTTTTTCATAAAAAAAGAAGATGGGATGGTTGATCAGTTCTTCATTGCCAGTTTTTACTTGAGTTGCCCCTGCTGTTGTCCTAATCCTGATATTGTATATACTATTTTTTACACTGCAAAAGCAAGTAGACCAATCTCTTCAAATATTTCGTAAATATATTTAAATACTCAGAATTATTAAATTAAACATATAAGCAAAAAGAAATTCTAGTATTACAGGAAATGATTACATATGAGTCCACACATATTTATATCAGGGAAATATATGTGTTTGCATATCTATTTATGCATATTTCAGTAAGAAGATATATATATATATATATATATATATATATATATATATATATATATATATATATACAATTGGGGTGAAAATGAAAACAAAGCAAACTATGGCTCTCCCAGTTCATTTAATTAAGAATGAGAAGTACTGGAGACAGATACAGGAATGATATATTCACTCATCTAAAGGGCAGTTGGAATCAAGAACAATATTTCTTAAAATTAAGATTACATTCAAAATTTTCACTGACACTACCTGTTGTACC
>PVHY01008424.1:32886-61795 GCA_004024945.1 Uropsilus gracilis | reverse complement strand
CTTTCTCCCCCCCCCCTCTCTCTCGGCCGCAGGCCAAGCCTAACTCCCGACAAGTTAAAATGGTGCCACCACTCCTTTAGATACAGCTGCACTCACTCCAAGCCAGAAGAAGCCAAGATGGAGTCGTCAATTCTTCTCCAAAAGCAGGAGATTCAAATCCAATGAGGAAGACCAGGATGGCATCATCAATTCTTCTCCAAAAGGCACTGCTTCGGCCTACTTTCTGCTGCAACTCCAAAGTGGCCTGGCATCAGCAAAACTCACTTTATGCAGCAACACAGCAAACACTTCAGACGTCTCATGCTAAAACTGACCACACAGCAAACTCTCTTCTCCAAAAGACTTCCAAGCTTCGCAGTTTTTAAAATTAAACCAAGTTTTCAAATACCGCATTTCCAAGACAGCTCACACAGGTCACAAGTTTCTCCAACATGTTTCCCCAGGCTCCTCACCGGCCCCGGGCTGCGAATGGAAGCCCACAGCTTGGTTTCTTTCCCTCCCTGCTGTCCCACATGGCGGCAGCAGCTCTGAGGCCTCAAGCCTCCCTGGTGCTCCTCTCTGTACCTTACTTGTCGGTTCTCCTCTGTTCTCTGTTCTGTTTGCTCCTCTCTTCTGTTCTGTCTATTTCCTTGTTTTTTTCTGTGTCTCCTACCTGATCCTTTAAATCCTATTTTCTCATGAGAAGGCTTAACTTCCCTTCTCCAAGTCTCCACCCACCAATGCTAACAATAGCTATTTTAATGCATCAACACCAGTACTGGGGGCCATAGGCCCTACAAGCTGGGTAGAATGTTCTGCGCCTTCTCTGTCAGGAGTTATCGTGGGAAGGGCTCCTTTCTTTATCACTCAAGATCTCTCCTTTCCTTCTGTTTGCTGCAGAAATCCATGCCAGTGGGAGTGAGGTGTTCAGGTGGTTGCTGGTTTCCTTCTCCCTTTGGTCACGCCCACGTCCACTTGGTGCCTCCAGTGAACTGCTTGAGGTTACAGCTGCCGTTTATGCTTGATGACCATCCTAGCCATGGAAGCTGACCTACCAGTTGTCCCTTTGACTTCAAGTCCACCTTCTCTGAGAACAGAACCAACCACACTGCCTGGAAAGGTTCATGCTCTCCACATTGACACGTTCTTCTTCCACCCTTTTTATCTTTGCCATGTTAAATCTCTCTTGACATCCAGCTTATGGGTTGAGCCTGCATTGAACTTGATGAGGCCGACCCTCATGACTTCTGGTGTCACCTGACCACTGCCCATCATGGTTGTGATTTTGAGATGCACCTGATTGTCTGAGGTTGACCCTCAGCCCTGCGTGGGTACCTCCACACCTTGAAGAGCCCTGAAGCCTTCCAAGGGTCATCTTGGGTCAACAGACCATCTAGCTGTGACAAGGAGGACTGACCTGCTCCCTGGGAGTCAGGAGGGGAGCCAGTCCTTGTGCTTCTCATCTTGAAGTGGTCCCGGATTCCTCCAGGCCGTTTCTCTGCCACAGGCAGAATGTGAGTCTCTTCCTCTTGCCAAAGGAGCCGAGGAAACGGATGACTTCAACTGTGGCTCCCAAACTGTGTCTTGGAAATGGGACTGAAAGAGCATCTTCATTGTAGTATTTGCAATTTCAAACGAAGAAATATTGCCCCCGCTCCCCACCCCCGAGTGGTAGACATAGTTTTGCGGGTTTGACCAGTGTTCACTCCAGTGGGCTTCCAACACCTTCCCAGCCCTTCCACATTGTTAGCCTTCTCTCATCACCCCCAAAGTCACACAAGAGATGAAAAATGAGGGTCCTGGAATGCCAAGGTGGGGTCACCACAGTGACCTTGTTAGAAGGTAACTACCCTCAAGAGAGCAAGAAGAATAAAGCAAAGGGCATGACTTCCCTGTTGCTTTAGGATTGTAAATGTCCAGATTGAATACAGAGTTTCTTTTGAGAAGGGGAGAGGGATGGAGAGCAAGTTTTTGTGATAAGATGACTGAAAAAAAAAATGACCCCCAAGAAAGTACTGCATGGGGAAAGCAGATAGAAGGCTAACAAAGGGGTTTAGGAGGAGATAGGATTGAACCATACATTTTGGGAGGTGATGGGAGATGGAGTTCATGTTGGTATCTGTGTCTTTGACTTGGTCATTGCATCAAAGAACAGGGAGGAAGAGGAGAAGACAGAGAAGGAGGAGACAAAAACCTGAGACTTACAACCTGAGATCTGCTAGCAGCTAAAAACTATCCTGGGGAGATGTTATGAAGGGAACACAAAAAAATGGAATTGAAACAAGAAAGCAAAACACCACAGCAACACATGCATAAGTTAGAAGTAATAACAAACTTGCAAAGTGCTCTAATAACTATGCCAACCAATGCATATGCCATAGTGGCCCATAACATAGATCAAACCCAAAAACAAGCAACAAGAAGGAAAGAAAGTTGCAAGCATTTAAGGAAACCCTTCAGGAACTAATTTACCACTGAAGGAGAAGCAATCCCTAGAATCCAATAACAATGACTTAGAAGTAATGCTATGTCTATCAGAGAAGGAATTTAAATCAGGATGACAAAGGCATTCAAAGAGTTAAGAGAAAAGCACAAACTCTACATGACAAAAATGCACAAAGAGTTAGAAATATACAAAGATAAATGTATTAAGAAGGATAACACAATAGAAGAACTGAAAAAATAAAATGAATCCCTAAGAAAGAGCCAGATAGAAACCCAGGATATAAAAAGAACACTAGAGTAGATTAAAAACACGCACAAAAATCCATAGATAGAGATATCTATTCTAATCCAATAGATTAGAAGAAATAGAAGAACGGATCAGTAATCTTGAAGATACTGATATTAAAAGGTCCAATGAAGAAAAAGAAAGAGAAATACAAAGGAAGACCAAAGGGAAACTCAGATCTTTCATATTCCTTAAAGAAAGAAAATATAAGTGTAATTGGAATTCTGGAAGGAGAAGAGAACATCAAGGGCACTGAAATCTATTTAAAGTAACAATTGAGCAAAATTTCCCTAACCTGAAGAGAGAAATGAAAGGAAAAACATGGCAAGACACATGATTGTGAGACTTCCAAGAGTCCAAGATAAGAAAAAAAAAATAATGAAACTGACTAGAGAAAGGAAACAGATAACATACAAGGGAAAGCCTATCAGACTGTCCCTCTGAAGAGACACTTCAGGCCAGAAGAGACTGGAGCCACATGTTCAAATTCAAAGAGTCCAAAAAAATAAATGTCAGCCAAGAATACGCTACCCTAGGTAGATTGCCTTCCTTTATGATGGAAAAAAAAGAACCTTTACAAACAAAGTCTTCAGAAATTTGCCACCACTGAACCCTACTCCAAGATATACTGCAATTAGACATAAGACCAAAACCAACAGAAGGATAAACAGGAAAAACAAAACAAGGAAGTAAACACAACTCCAAAATGACCACCAAATGCCAACTTCAGACTCCCAAATATCAATAATCACTCTTTTTTTTAGAGTTTAGGACTTACTACAAGTTTTATTATCTGAAGTTCCTACTGCTTAGAATTCCCTTACATTTTCTACAAGATGACTTTAATTTTTTTTGACATTTAAAAAAATTTTTATTTACTTTTAACATCGTACAACTTCAGTCATCTTTGTATGGTTTTTTGTTCCCCTTGGGTATGCCCCACCAACCTCTCCCCCACTCTTGTCACAAATGAATTCTACCAAATGTTCAAAGACAAAATAACACCTGTGTTACTAAAACTCTTCCAAAAAATTGAGAAAAAGGGAAAACAGCCAAATACATTCTATGAAGCAAACATTACACTAATACCAAAGCCAAATAAAGATAGCACAAAGAAAGAAAACTATAGGCCAACATCACCCTAATGAGCACAGGTGCAAAAATGCTAAATAAAATCCTGATAATTTGAATTCAGCAATGTATTAAAAGGATTATTCACCATGACCAAGTGGGATTCATCCCAGGTGCACAGGTATGGTTCAACATTTGAAAACCAATCAGTATAATCCATCACATCAACAAAGAGAAAACCAAAAAACATACAAATATATCAATAGATGCAGAAAAAGCATTTGACAAAGTTCAGCATCCATTCATGATGAAAGTCCTTGAAAAAATCGGAATTGAAAAAAATACCTCAACATAATAAAAGTCATCTGTGACAAACCCATGGCAAACATCATTCTCAATGATGAAAAACTAAAATCATTTCAGTTAAGATCTGGAAACAAGCAAGGATGCCCCCACTCTTACCACTACTTTTCAACATAGTACTGAGGGTCCTAGCTAGGACAATAAGACAAGAGAAAAACATAACAGGAAACAAATAGGGAAAGAAAAAGTGAAATTATCATTATATGCAGGGATATGATATTTTATGTAGAGAACCCAAAAAAAATCACAGAAAAACTACTTAAAATAATAAACCAGTTAGGTACAAAATCAACACACAAAAGTCAGTAGTCTTCTTATATGCAAAAAACCAGACAGAAGAAGAAGAAATATTTAAAACCCACACCATTCACCATCGCATCAATGAAAAGTAAATACCTGGGAATAAACAACAAAAGATGTGAAAGACCTATACAAAGAGAACTATAAAACATTGTTAAAAGAAATAGAAGAAGGCTAGACATGGTGGCTCATGCCTGTAAGCTTCAGTCTATGAAGTGGATGGGGCTAGGGATCATGGTTCAAGTCTCACTCCCAGCAAAAACAGTGAGACCTAGTCCCAAAAAATAGCATGGTGGCATGTTTCTGCACAGGAAAAGGTACAATAACCAAAACAAAAAGAAACCCAACTGAATGGGGAAAAAAATCTTCACCCTTCACACAAATGACAAAGATCCACGAAGAACTCATACAACTTAACAAAAATAAGACAAAAGGCCCAATCAAAAAATGGGGAGAATATCTAAAAAGACATATCTCCAAAGAAAAAATACAAGTGACTGATAAACATATGGAAAAAATGCTCAATATCACTGATAATCAGGGAAATACAAATCAAAACCACAATGAGATACCATCTTATACCAGTAAAAATAGCCCATATCAAAAAAATGGGCAACAAGTGCTGGCGTGGATATGGAGAGAAAGGTACACTTTTACTCTGCTGGTGGAAATGCAAACTGGTCCAGGCACTGTGAAAAGCTATATGGAGGACACCAAAACTACTGAAAATGTAACTCCCATTCAATTCAGCAATCCCACTTCTAGGAATCTACCCAAGGGTTACAAAAACTCTAATTCCAAAAGACACCCATTTATTGCAGCACTATTTACAATACCCAGGATTTGGAGGCAACTCAAATGCTCCAAAATAGACAAATGGTACAGAAATAGACAGGTGTGGTATATGTACACAATGGAATATTATTCATCAATCAAAAAGACAAACTTATGTCATTTGCAGCAACATGGATGAAGCTAGAAGGACTCATGCTAGCAGAAATAAGCCAGAAAAAAAGAATAGAAATACTGGATGGGCCAGGCATGGTGGCACATGCCTGTAGGTGGCAGCCTAGGAAGCCATGGCGAGGGCCAGGGATCGCGGTTCATGTCCCACCAGGGGCACATAGCGAGACCTAGTCCCCCAAAAAATAGCTGGGCGTGGTGGCACACGCCTGTAATCCCAGCTACCTGGGAAGTTGAGGCTGGGGATTGCTTGAGTCTGTGGTACCCTGGGCAACGTGAGCCTGTGGTTCCATGGGCAAAAATAGCAAGACCTAGTCTCAAAAAAAAAAAAAAAAAAATACTGGATGGTCTCACTAACTTTCAGAAAAATTGAGGCATAAAGCATGAGAGAGGGTAGTGGAGGGAAATTGGGGATGGGAGTGGCACAAAAAACTAAGATGATGGTTCACAGGTGATAAGGTGGTGGGAGAACAGTATAAAATAAAATAAATAATAGATAACAGTGTAAAAGATAACAGTGTAAAATAAAATAAATATTTTAAAGAAATATATAATAATTTCAAGGGTAATAAGAAAATTATACTAAAAATATTATCAAAATAACTCATATAAGAATATGTATAGGATTCGAAAATATAAAGTATGAATATTCATCTGATGGACAGTTGTGACTTGATTATATTGTGGGTTTGGGGTACACAAAGAGGAGGCAAATGGGAAAGTGGTAGGTCAATGAGGTGGGATTCTAATTTTCATTGATAGATTAATAGATAATATTTAAAATCGGAAAAAAGGGGCCGGGCATGGTGGTGTATACCTTTAATTGCAGCCTACGAAGCAAGGCTGAGACTAGGAATCACTTGAGTCCACGGGTTTGAGACCCACCTGGGGCAAAATAGCAAGATGTGGTCTCAAAAAATAGCTGAATGTGGTGGTGCATGCCTGTAATCCCAGCTACCTGGGAAGTTGAGGCTGGGGATCACTTGAGTCTGTGGTACCCTGGGCAATGGTAGTCTGCGGTTCCCCTGCAAAAAAGCAAGACCTAGTCTCTAAAAAATAAAAATATAAAACCAGGGGCCAGGCATGGTGGCACTGTAAGTGGCAGCCTAGGAAGCCGTGGCAGGGGCCAGGGATCATGGGTTGAGTCCCACCGGGGGAACATAGTGAGACCTAGTCCCAAAAAATAGCTGACTGTGGTGGCATGCACCTGTAATCCCAGCTACCTGGGAAGCTGAGGCTGGGGATTGCTTGAGTCTGTGGTACCCCAGGCAACGTGAGCCTGCAGTTCCACAGGCAAAAATAGCGAGACCTAGTCTCAAAACAAATAAATAAAATCTGAAAATGGCAGTATAAGCTTTACCTTTTTATTTCCCTTCCAGAAGTATGGAGGGAAACATCAGAATAAATGAATGAAAGGTTTGAGCATACTCCTTTGTGGGAAGGAGAGGCAGATCACCCAAGGGTAGAGCAGGGTGGCCTCTTGAACAATGACTTGACTTTCTCAAACAACAACCATCACACACTTAATCGAATTACTTAGAAAATGTCTAAGAACTGCTGCTTCATGAGCTAGGTGTTTCTTTGGTTTATTTTCCTTTCTCTGGCTTTTTCTTTGAATGTTCACAGCAGTTAAAAATTAGAAACAATCCAAATATCCAGCAGTAGTAGAATGGATGAATAAATTACTTTTTCTGTCTTTTAATTCATCACCACACTGCCCTCCAGGAGGAGGCTATCAATTATATTCTTCCAAGAATTCACAAGAATTCCTTTTCCCCTGCACCTCTCTAGTTCAGAATATGACTATCATTTATTTTAATCTTTTTTGAACTGATGGGTGAAACACAGGTCTCACTTCATTTCAGATTTCTTAGATTACTGGCCATTTTGAATACATATTTTTTCTTTATTCTCTAATGAATCACTTATTCATATTTTAGCCCTTTTAAAAAATGAAACGTTTGCCCAATTCTTATTTATAATAATAAAGGAAGAAACCATTATGTACCAAATCTATTAGGCCTTTTATCTGCCAAAGATGATGGAAGTACTTTCCTTCGTTGTCATATATTTTTAAAAATTGTGTCCTTGTTGGGAAATAGCCAATGTTAACATTTTTAGGTGATATGAACGAAGGATGATTCCTTTAATGTGAGAAAGAGGAACCAAACTGAGTGCAGGGAACACTAGCAGCCTGGAGCCCAGGATGACCTGGGCACTGACAGTGACAAATGCCCTGGAGCCCCAGGGTGTGAAGAAGAAGCCTGCCAGCTGGGTTTGACACCACTGAGGGAAGGGTGGGAAGGGGGTTGTTCAGTTACACATAATCCTAAAAGTGGTGGATCCCCACTTTGGAGACATGGAGTTGGAGAAGGAAACATGGGGGTCCTCAGCTCTGAAATGAGACATTGGCTATTTCCCAACAAGGACACAATTTTTAAAAATATATGACAACGAAGGCAAGTATTTCCATCATCTTTGGCAGATAAAAGGCCTAATAGATTTGGTGCATAAATGGCTTCTTCCTTTATTATTATGAAGGAAGGGTTCTAGTGGGTCCTGGTGCTGAAATGTGTCTTCCAGAGGCACTAGGGTGGCCTTTGCCTTCAGTGGTCATGGAGGAGCTGGAGGAGGGGGTGTGTACACCAGGTTCAGGGGGAGTGTCCTTGGACACCAGGGTTTTGACTGGTCTGGGGGCCACTGCTGTCGCTATTCCCATGGCACTGATGTAGCTCTGAGTATGGCGAGTTCAGAATGTGAAACCTGTCTCTTCTCTGACCATACCAGTCTTTTCTTTCCTTATCTCTCTCCCTCGCCCTTGTCCCTAACTTCACCTTTCTTCTCACCAGATTCTGTCACCATGAGGGGAAAGAGAGGCTACCACATCTGGGAAAGGAGCTCTGGATCCCAAGGCTCTGCTACTCCCTGAGGCTGGGGGCACCCCTGGGAAAGACTTTAAGGTGCAGTCTGGTCTTTCATGAGAGGCATGAATAGCTGTGGTCATGTGTGTCTAAGGTATCTGTGTATATACCTGTTGCGGGCCAGCCACGACAAGATTGAACAGTCCCGAGGGGGAGGGTAAGGATTGAAGTTGAGCCAAGAAATGCCCCGACAGAAGTGGTTCACAGCCTCTCTCTCTGGACTGAGGCCCTGGGTTTATTTTCTATCAGACTTTAATAATCAGCATCAAACAATTAGTAACAAAAGGGTTTTTTTGAGACTGCTTAAATTTGGCCAAACTATTCCACCTGAAGGTGGTATCATTAGAAAGAGTACCTTTTAGATGGTGACGGTCATACTGTCTTTTTTCTCTAACCAATAGGCAAACATTCAGCAGCTTATCTATCAAGCCAAAAATAGATGGCTTGATACACAGCTCCCAACATATACCCAAGGCTCAGTTATCTGCTACCAGAGGTCAGTTCAAAACTGGGCAACCCAAGTGCCACAGGTAGACTGGCATGCAACAGAAGATCAAAGGAAATGTGATTTAAAACAACAAAAGAACATGCAGAAGTGATCAGTTCAAGACATCTTTAATCGGCATAAGTTGTGGTCTGGACAATGCTTGATTAATTCTGTCCTGTAGCCATGGTCTCCCATGAGAGGAGCTTTCCCTGCTCTCATGGCCCCCAAACCAAGCCAGGTCTACTCACCAGGGCTCCACAGGACAGGAACATGAGGGCTGTCAACGCCAGTTCCTTGGTCACAAAGAGAAGTCCACAGAGAAGCACAAGGAAATTGTTGGAAGGTAGACAAGAGGGAATAAAAAGAATGATCCCAGTAAGGGAGAAAGAAGATAGAAAGGAAGAAGGATGGTTCAGGCCAGGGAGAGCAGCCCATGAACCGAGCATGGGAAGGAAAACTGTTTTTATACCAGATCCACCCTAAACTCACAGAAATCAGTCAGAGCTGCCTCCTGGAACAAGATCTGGGGGACCAAAGGACCCAGGTAGAGGAAGGGATGGACCAAGAATAAAGAAATGGCCAGAGATGTTATTTCTCTGGGTAACAGTCAGGGAGGTAGGGGGGCAGTAGACAGAGGTGCAGTGGATGAGGAGCAAAGTTTGATTCCCCAGGAAAAGCAGAGGAAAGGGGATGCCAGGTCTGCAGTAGACCTGAGGTCTACCAGCAGGGAGAGTGACCAGGGGATACAGGGTGCCCATGAGGAGCCACTGGCCCAGGAGCAGCACTGAGCCAGGAGACAGAAGATCTGGGTCCCAGTCCAGCTTAGATCCTGAAGTTGTTGGGCATCTTTGGACAGGATGCTTACCCTCACGTGTGATACCAGCACTGATAACAGGTACTGTTCCCAGTTCTATCTCAAGGGAGCTCAGAGAGACTCCTTTATCCCATCCTTGCCCATCCCTGCTCAATCTAGCCATGAGCTGAGACCTGGAACCCTTTGAGAATCTGTGCCTCCAGCTCTCCCCCACTTCCGAAGCACAGACCACACCAGTGACCTGTCCTACCCCTGCCAACACCCCCCCTTCTGGTTATACCCCAGACCTACCTGCACACTCAGAGACTGTGAATGGAGGAGGTGTACATTGGAAAAGCAAGTGTGACTGATGGTAACACAGAGAAGGGAGCAGCAGCCCAGTGTCCCCAGAAGAGACAGGGGTCAGCCCCAAGGTCCTGAGAGGAGGAGGGGGAAGGGCCAGGGCCAGACCCTTAGGGGTCATCAGACCTGGCCTCATTTACTGGGCCCAGAGGAGGGAGCCTCAGCCAGAGCTGGTAGAGACAGAGGCAGTGGCTAGGGCCTGAGCAGAGACCAAACTGACTCTGAGTCCCTGGGGGAAGGGAAATTCAGAAGGCCACCTGTGAGGACACATGGGTCACAATCTCAAGGGGTTGTTCCTTCAGTGTGGGGCATCAATATAGATAAAGAGATATACTGCAGATAAAGGAACACATTTATATTTCTCATCCATCTCTGGCACACCAGAGGTGGTTACCAGCAAGTCTCTTATCTGTGATGGCAGGTCCCCAGCATCCTAGGAATGTCCCACCAAAGAAACATGTTCCTGACAGATAAAAGGTTTATTCCCCCAGGTATTTTTCCCCTTTAGTAATGAATCCCCCATCCTCCTACCCCATGTGCTACATAGCATGGGATCCTGGTTTTTTCCTTCCTTATTGCTTCATTGTAATCATTCTTTGCCAAGATACATAAGGACCCTGAGCTCATAATAAAGCTGACTTGGTCGTGCTCACCAAGTCCCAATCTGCAAGCTGGCCTCATAGATCATTATCAATCTCTTCCAACTCTTTTTCCTTTTTCCACACGCAGATCCCAATACTTCAGCATCTGAATCCTGAACCCCTTCTAACTTACCTCAGACCAAGGCCCAAGACAGGCAGTGTCACAGACTCCTGTGCCTATAGGAAAGTGGGGGCAGCTCCAGGAGTATGTGAAGAGAGTTGGTGGGTCTGGGGCAGGCAGGGAAACTGAGGAAGAAGGGAGTGACTTTATTTCCCTGGCATCCCAGAATGATGCCTTCCTGAGCAAGAAACTCCCCTGCGTACATCATCAGGCTGGTGTTTTTAATGACAGAAACAGACATTCCACTGGTGGTTCCATACCAACAGTGTCCTATGCATTCCCCCAACTTCCATCATGATAATAATGAAGAAGATGAAGAAGCTACCCCCAGGATTGTCCCATGCCAGAGAAGGTGTGGAAAACTCTGGGCCATTATCTGGGGTCCAGAGCTGCTAACTAAAGTGGTACAATAATCTGAATTCATTTCCCAATGCCAGGTTTTGTTCTTATATTCACCGTTCTGGAAAGAGGATGGGATTTAACAGAAATTGCCTGTCCTGGACTACCCACACCACCTCATGTGGGTAATTTTTGCCCAGGAACCTAGAACAAAACCCTCTGGTCAGGCAAAGGAATGGGCACCACGGTGGGGTGTAAACATAAATTAAGAGATACCTTAAACACAAAGGCCTTTTTATTTTAGACTAGGTATCACTATTTTTACCCGTGGAACCACAGGCTCAAGTTGCCTGGGTACCACAGACTCAAGCAATCCCCAGCCTCAGCTTCCCAGGTAGCTGGGATTACAGGCATGTGCCACCATGCCCAGCTATTTTTTGGGACTAGGTCTCCCTATATTACCCCTGGTGGGACTCAAACCATGATCCCTAGCCCACTGCATAGGCTGTCATTTACAGGCATGCACCACAGTACCTGGCTTATCTTTGGTCTTTGAAAAATGTTTTACTTAAGAGACACACCTTTAAAATGTTAAACAGCACTTAACTTTTGTAGGTACTTTGCCTTTTGTCACTGTTTTGGGACCCTGGGGGTTTTCCTTTCCTTATTGCCTTATTGCCTCGTTGTAATTGTTCATTGCCAAGGTATAAATATAACCCCAACTTAATAAAGGTGGGCTTGTTCATGCTCTCCAAGTCCCTGGTCAGTGAGCTAGTTTCTCTCTAATCATACTCAACCTCTTCTGTCTCATTTCTTCTTCCCACACGGAACTCCTAACAAGTGGCACCCAATGTGGGGCCCAACTGATGGAATGCTGTACGCGTGACATTTTACTCTTAACTGTCTACTCCTCGTTTCTTTTCTGAGAGCTGAACAGCCCCCCAAGTCCACTAAAACTTAGCAGCTTGCAAGTGACCTCACAGCTTTTGTCATGTAAACAGGGCCTGGCTCTGACCTGAGCTGGTATTAGATTTCATTCAGTAAACCTTACTTTGTCTTATTTTAAACTTTATACAAAAATAAATAAATAAAAAGCTGAAAGCACCACAGCTGCCCACAGCAGTGAACAGAAAAAAGCTAAAGTAACCAGGTGGCCAGCAAGCGCTCCAGAACTAGTGAGCATAAAACCTCTTAAAGAGGAAAAATTAAATGAAAAAGTTTATAAAAATAAAAAGCAAAATTCACCTTAAACAGTTACCCAAAACTAAAAACACAAGCAGCTTCTTGTTCAAGAAAAAAAACTCTAAATAAGGCAGTCTTCCCAAATCAGTAATATGCAATAGGAAGCCGGGCACAGTGGCACATGCCTGTAAGCAACAGCCTATGCAGTGCGACTGGGACTGGGGATTGCAGTTCGAGACCTCCCCAGGGCAACATAGCGAGACCTAGTTGTTCCCCCCCCCCCAAAAAAAAAAAGCTGGGCATGGTGGCCCGTGCTTGTAATCCCAGGTACCTAGGAAGCTGAGGCTGGGGATTACTTGAGTAATACTTGTGGTACTTTGGCCAACACGAGCCTGCGGTTCTACAGGCAAAAACAGCGAGACGTAGTCTCAAAAAAAAAAAAAAAATGCAACCGGATGAGCAGCATACAATAACTCCCTAACATACCACCACACTCACAGCCTGACCCAGACAGCCCTTCCATTCCAGCGCCACATCACCCCCTGTCCCACTGAACTACAGTTCACCTCATAGCTCCCTCACCTCCAACTGTCCTCCCACCCTTGCCCTGTCACTGATGTCTGCCCTTCACCTAAAGCTAGGAGTAGCAGGATCTGTAGCAGGAGTGAGGCAGCCCTGATCACATTGTCTGCTGTGTTGAGTAATGGAGGTACAGGTGGTTCTGACACAGAAGGATCCAGGAGCTCCTTCTGACTCTACTCAGAAGCCCCAACACATTGAGGGGCAATCTTGAGAAGAAAAAGCCTGCACTGAGTGTGAGGGTTGTAGGGTGGGTTATGTGGGCAGCAGAGAGTGCCCCTCACCCCCAGCGGAACCTCCAAATACTAGGAACACCTCAGTCCTACCTAGCCCTCCCATCTGTAGGCCCAGGAACTGTCACTGCTGCACAATTTTCCCTACCTACCCCCAACCCCTACCTAGTACTCACTGAGTAAAAGAAAGAAGATACCCTACTTATCTTTTCTGTCCCTGTTGCTTCATGCTGAGGACTGACTGAGGGCAGGTGGGGGGAGGGTAGTTGAGGCCTGTCTAGATCTTACATCCCCAGTGTCCCCAAGAAGAGCAGAGACCTCCTGGTCTGGAGAGTGTCTGGTTAGAACTAAAACAGGCAAAACTGGGAATACCAGCCCCCCCCCCAAAAAAAAAAAAAAACTGTTAAGAAAAAAGAAATTTGCCTATTCTAAGGGTCTAGGCATTAGCACAAAAGGCCAAAAAAAAAAATCAGGCTTTTCATATGCTGAGAGGTTTTTAATCAATAAGAGATTGTGAGGGAGGGGGAGTTTCAAAAACCAGACAACTTCCAATCAAACTCAGAAAAATCATCCATCCCCTCATGGGCAATAAGACTGAGCAACTGAAGTCCAAAAGTAACCAAAAGTAACCAGGAGACCAAAACACCTCTAGTGGGAAACCACAAAAAAAGGATTGAGGCAGGGCCCAGTATGGGATGGATAGAAAGACCCAGAATTCACAATGTCTCATATAATGAATCCACCATGAGCTCAAGATGGCTATTGCCATCCTCCTGCACATGTGCCAAAGCACTAATTCCCAGAAGCAGCCTTTCCACATGCCTCTCCTTCCTCTTCCTTTATTCTATCTCAGTATATAAATCAGTGTTCCTCCTTCCCAGTTACTCATCCCCATTAAAGAAGTCCTGTTTGCAGCTGTTTGCTGGAAGTTGTAGTCCAAGGTTTCTGAGATGTCAGCAACATGGAAGAAGTGAGGCAGAGAAAACAGCGGTCATTCTCACACTCATGGTGACACACCTTCCCCTTTGCAGTGACACATCCATTGAAATCCCCCCTTTCAATTTTTGTCACCACTTCTATGGTGGAGATAACTTTTTCAGAGTTTCTGTGTATTCAAAGGAAATAGTAATCAGTCACAAAGCATTGTCCAAGAGAAATAAACTGGAAACATCAGTCAAACAACTAAGACCCGTATACAAAAAAAGCTAATTGCATAAAGGCTCACTGAAAGCAAGCATTTACCTCATATCACTTTATAGATATTATTCAGGTACTTTCATCATCAGAATGCAGCACTGATTAAACTTACCTCTTTTTAGATTTGACTCAGTGCTTATTAGCCCCCCCCACCACCATTTGTTGGCCCTTTAAAAACAAATTGTTAGTGAATGAACGCGATATTTCAATCATTTTATTCCAAGAAGCACATTAATCTCTATCATGTGTAATACCTTCTGGTTGTCTCCACACATCAAGAATAGCTGAGTGAGATAGGAGAGCCTGGGTAGCAATAGTTTCCCTTGGTCTCCTTCGTATGTTTCTTCTTCTGACATTTAGTACTGCAGCAGAAAGCTCTGGTGCCACTGAGTCCTGCTACTCTCTCCTCTGGAAGTAACCTTGTCCTTCCAGTCCTGGGGCTTGTAGGATTTTTCCCAGGGAAGTGTGATAGGTGTTGCCTTACTAACAAGTATTTGGTTTAGCGTTTCCTCTGAACTAAAGGAAAGATAGACTGGTGACATGTGGGTGTAGGTGATATGTTTCACTTCCAGAGAACTTCAAATTTCCAGGACTCTCTTCCCAGTTGTGACAACCAGAGAAACATGCGTTGATGTGCAGGTCCATCCACACACCTTAAGTACAGAACTGTCCTACAGGACTCCAGCCCTGGACCACCATCCAGTCACGTGGTGGACGTCACAAGAGCAAAGAGGCATGCTATTTGTGCACATCACTGGATTGGGTTGTTTATTGTGCAAGCAAAACCCAACCCATGGCAAAAGACAATCTTTTACCAGTTATCCACAGAGTGACATGTTATCCTTCACTTCAGACAATCTTTTTCTGATTAAACCTACACTTGTTGTTAGTGTTTTCATTTTTCTTACCTCTCCTTCAGAAACACCACTACACATTGATCGCCTCTCCATTCTTTGTCATCGTCCATCTCTGGGGTCAGCAGAATGTCTGTTAAGAGTTAGATAGTAAATAGCTTGTGCTGGCGGGTCATGTGACCTGTTGCAGACACTCCATTCTACTATGTAGCATGAAACCTGGCATGGGCAATACAGAGACAAAGGAGCAAGATTGCCAGCAGTAAGACTTCATTTACAAAATACTGCAGTGTCTGGCTTGGCCCCAAGGCTACAGTTTGTCTGCAGTTAGAATGAGCAAAGAAAGTCAGACGTGGGGTCAGAAAAGGCACACTTTCCACAGCAGATGAGGGTGAAAGGTGTGAAGTGGGTGCCCGAGGAGACAGAGAAGGAAAATTTTTAGAAGGCGCCTGTGCTGCTAGCCTCAGGGGGAAGTAACTGGACCTTAGATGATGTGGGGTCATCTAAAATAATAGTAGATAGAAAAAGAAAGAATTTTTTCTAATACAATTCACAACTTCATAGGGAACAAAACATGTATCAAAAAGGAAATGTAAGCAGGATGGTAGCCATGGAAGTCAGAATCCATTAAGGAGTGTGTAATAACTCACCTGCCGAATCAACTAGCCCTGAAAATGGATGGCGCTGGAGCACTGGGCCCATTCCTGGCTGTTGCTGGCAGTCAGAAGCACACACACTGAGAGAGAGGGGATGGGAGCCCCAAGGGTAAGGTTTTTTCCTTCCCACCCCTGCACCCAGAAAAACAATTACAGAAGTTCATATGGAATAACAAAAGACCTCAAATATCAAAAAGTCTCCTGGCCAAAAAAAAAAAAGAGATAGAGAGAGAATGGAGGCCCAACTATCCCAGACTTCAATTTATACTGCAAAGCCATAATTAAAACAGCATGGTACTGGTATAACAACAGACAATCAGACCAATGGTACAGAATTGAGTGCTTGGAAATAAAACCACACATATATAGTCAACTAATCTTTGACAAAGGGGAGAAAAACTTTGGAACTAAGATAGCCTCTTCAATAAATTGTGCTGGGAAAATTGGACTAAAACCTGCAAAAAATGGACCAAGACAACATCCTTACACCTTGTACAAAAACCAACTCAAAATGGATAAAAGACCTGAAACCATGACATACATAGAAAAAAAGCTTGGGAAAACCCTCCAGAAAGGACAATTCAGAAGTCCCTTTCTGGAAAAATCTACTGATGACAAAAAAAAAAAAGAAGGAAAACATAAACAGAGGGGACTACATCAAACTAAAAAGCTTTTGTGCAGCAAAAGAGATGACAGCAAGAACTAAAAGAAGCCCAACCGAAAGGGAAAAAAATTTTGCCCTCTGCAAGGTGATAAGGGTTTAATAAGGAAGATCCTCAAGGAACTCACACAATTAAACAAAAGCAAAACAAGAAGTCCAATGAAAAAATGGGGGAAAGAACTAAAAAGACACTTCTTCAAAGAGGAAATACAAATGGCCAACAGACACATGAAAAATTGCTCAACATCACTAGCAATAAGGGAAATGAAAATCAAAACCATAATAAGATACCACCTTACACCTGTAAGAATGGCCCACATCCATAAAACCGGTAACAACAAGTGATGGCGAGGATGTGGAGAGAAGGGGACACTCTTACACTGCTGGAGGAAAAGTAAACTGGTCCAACCTCTATAGAAAGCTGTGTGGAGGGCCCTCAAATTAATGAAAATGGAATTACCATATGACCCAGCAATTGCTCTCTTGGGAATCTACCCTAAGGAGACTTCAATGTGGGTACAAAGGGACACCTGTGCGCGCATGTTTATTGCAGCACTATTTATAATTGCAAGGACATGGAAGCAACCAAAATGTCCGAAAACAGATGACTGGTTGAAAAAGATGTGGTATAAATACACTATGGAATATTACTCATCAATTAAAAATGACAAATGGGACTATTTTATGATAACATGGATGGGCTTAGAAGAAATATTAGTAGAGTCGAGCCCGGGAGCATCGAGGCTCGGCCAGCGCCCGGGATTTGCGAGGGTATTTGTGCCTGTGCATGCCATCGTGGCATGGCCGCCGCGATCCGCACTCACTGGCTCCACGCGCTTCCTCGAGGTCAGGCGGGGTGCGGCTGGGGTCAGCCCGGGAAGAGGCCGTGCCTGCCGGCGCCATCTGAGCCCTGTGAAGAAGCAAGGGCTCGTTGTGGAGGGGGGGGTGGGTAATGTCTGCCACAGTCTCCTCTGGGTCTGCCTTCAACATGAGAGCCCTAATCAGGAGTAATATCTTAGGACAATTTATTCATCCACAGAAACCAAACGAGTGAGGTACTGGTGGAACGTCCCTTAAAATGGGCCACCCGGGCAGGACTCAAGGGGAACAAGGCGAGCACCCACACACATTGAAGTGGGAGAACCAACAAAATATGACGCCTACAATGCCACACAGGAGCTGTGAACAGAAACCTGGCACAGAGAAGCTGTCAATAAGGGCACTGCACACCCTCTTTGTTTAGAGGGAAGATACCACGGAAAGCCGGGCACGGTGGCTCATGCCTGTAAGCTTCAGCCTATGAAGAGGCTGGGGCTAGGGAACGCGGTCTGAGTCCTGCTCGGGACAACACAGCGCAATCTAGCCCCAAATGGCTGGGCGTGGTGGCACACGCCTGTAATCCCAGCTGCCTGGGAGGCTGAGGCGGGGGATTGCTTGAGTCTGTGGTACCACGGGCAACAGTAGCCTGTGGTTCCATGGGCAAAAATAGCAAGACCTAGTCTAAAAAAAAAAAAAAAAAAAGAGGCTTGCCGAATGGCAGTGGCCCCAGCAAAGCCCCAAGGGAGGAGACCTACCATCAGCTGATGGATGTCCCTTCGAGGATCTGCTCTTCCAAAATATAAGGCGGAGTCATGCCCCCAAAGCCAAAGACCTGAAGCATGACTGAAGGAGCAACAAAATGTGGCACAAACTGCAGAGATGAGACCCACCAAGACCAAAGGTGCTCCAAAAGCAGTACAGGAAAGATAAACAGCACGTTCTACCAAGTCCCGGGAAATTCCACCCTCACCAAGGATGAGGAAATGGATCAAGAAAAAAAAAAGACTAAAGGGCTAAACATGGACAAACAACAAAAAGAAAGGAGACAAAGTGATCAGGGGAGATGTGGTGTGGGGGGGTATTCCCATGGGGATTAGCAGTTATACACTCATATATTGTAAAATATGCAAAAATAAAAATTAAAAAAAAAAGAAAATTAGTAGAAACAAGTCAAAAAGAAAAAGACAGAAACCAAATGGTTTCACTACTATATGGGACATGGGAAAGATAAACAAAAAGACATGAAGAAAAGTCAAAACAGCCAACAACCAAATTAAAGTACACAACTTGGGGGTGGGGAGTGGGACAGGGTAGGAATGGTCAGGGAGGGGGGGTGAACCCCAGAGATCACAAAGATGTGAAATTTATATATAAATAAATTATTTAATATTAAAAAAAAAGATTAAAGTAAATAGTCTATACAAAAAAAAAAAAAGGAAATGTAACCATTATCACTTATGTGACTGGGCTACCAAAGACACATATACATTGTTATGAAATCAAAAATCTACAAATCAAATTTACTAGTACCTATGGTTGACTGTGTTTTGAGCATAAAGGGAAAAGAGGTAGGCAGGAGAGTATTGTTCTTGAAAGAGGAACAAGCCACATCCTTCACCAGCACACATTTAAGAGATAATATCTAAAACTAAACATCAATAGAACAATCCTTTAAAATGCTTCAAATTGATTCCTTAAGAGGAAAGGGAACTGGGATGAGTGTTAGGACATAAAACTGTGGTATCTTTAATAATTTGAGTTGATAAGTTACAGTATGGAGCCACAGATTTTGAAGGTATGGATATTCATTATTTTGATGAAAATTTTAAATTAAAACACTACTTCACCAATAATGACTACACCCCCTTTCAGCTCCAAGACTTTAGAGTTGCTGTGTCAAAGATAATTCCTTTTCTAAAATAGAGTTGACTAATCTCACCACGCTGCCTTTCAGAAAGGTAACATCAATTATGCAATTGCCTTTTCCCTAAAATTTCCCCAACCCAGGTTATTATCAGTTATTTTACTTTATGTCAATCTGATGAGAAGAGTGGATTTGCATTTATCTTAATAATACCCATTTTGAATCTTTTATTAAAATTGTTCATTTAGATTTCTTCTGTAGAAAATTATCCTATCCTCTAGCCTTATCCCCTTTTTCTACTGGGATATTCATTTTCTCTTATTATTAAAAAGACTTATATAACATCTAATAACCTTTTATCTGCCAAACAGGAAGTGTTTGGGTGTGATTTGCTTTTAAATGTTGCTTATGACTTTTTATGATGTCCAACTTTGAATTTAGATGTGATATCTTCTTATAGTTTCTTTTTTTTTTTTCTTTTTTGAGACCAGGTCTTGCTATTTTTGCCTGTGGAACTGCAGGCTCACGTTGCCCAGGGTACCACAGACTCAAGCAGTCCCCACCCTCAGCTTCCCAGGTAACTGGGATTACAGGCATATACACCATGCCCAGCTATTTATTTTGGGACTAGGTCTCACTATATGCTCCCGGCAGGACTCGAACCGCAATCCCTGGCCCCAGCCGTGATTTCCTAGGCTGCCGCTTACAGGTATGTGCCACCATGCCTGGCTGGTATCTTCTTATAGTTCCTGGCATTAGAGCCATGATTAAAAAATTCTGCTCTGCAAAAAAGAGAGAGAGAGAAAGAAAAAAAGCATAAATTTTATTTTCCTTATAACTTTCCTGCTGTTTCATGTTTATAATTAAGTCAAGCAAGCACAATAATACAGGTGCATTAGTTGGGGATATATATTGTAACACCTGTCAGTGTTTAAAAGGATTATTCATTGATTTCCATATAACTGTAAGAGGGATTGATTAGTATCTATTGAAGAAGAAAGAATTCCTAGAGACAGATTTCTAGAAACAGATTTCTAGAGATCTAGCAGTTCATTTAAACATTGCAGCTCCTGGAAGAGGCAGCATAGAAAGCCAGAACACAGCATGTCTCTAGAACTCAAGCTCTTGGTAGCAGACTTAATATTTTGGGTGTGCCTTGAAACTTAAAATCCAAGGTATAGAGGTGCAACTCTGATGTACTCCTTGAGAATGTCCTCTCCTGGACCCCGTTGGGGACAATTCTAGGACCAGAGAAAATATGAGTCAACCACAACCCCTCCTGCAGCCTGGCTTTCAGTTTTAAAATGAGGGGGGACCCCTTTTGATAGGGTGCACCCTCCCCCCATTGTTTCTTGTTTAAGATTGCAGATTTTAAGGACAGGTATGCTAAAATGAGAAAATGACCTTAGTTGGAATTTTTCTTTAGGGGGATGCAGGGGAAAGAAAGAAGTGAAATGGTTAAGGTGAAACATATTTACTGGAAGGCGGGAAATCAGGGTATATAAAGGGTGTGCAAACAAAGAGAAGGATTTTATTTGATTAAATTTAGGATTTAGGATTTGATTTGATTGGGATTTCAATATGGAGAGGGGATAGAGAGAGAGGTTCAATAGAGGAGAGATGGGAATTGGCCATCTTGTAAAAATGTGAGCCATGTGAGCTTGGCCATGTGGCCACCGAGGGCCTGCAACCCTTGGCTGGCCCAGGCTGGCAGCATGTGTGTTGGAATGCAGTTAAGGAATTTGCAGATTTAAACTCCGTGTTGGAGTTTGTTTTGCTGAGTTTGATTTGTGTCTGCGAGAGGCTGTGCCAAAGTTAGGCCTGAGAAGAAAGTAAACTTTGCTGGTTCAACACCATGGAGTTCCTGCTACCTGAAGGTGACAAGGAGAAGACAGCGTGGAAGACAAGGAGGAGCAGTCAAAGGAACATGCCTTCAAGCGTCTGGAGATGGACTCTGTCTGGACATTGGTGAGATAATCAGGACTGAGAGACTGAGGATTTTGGGGCAAACTGGGAAAGGACTTTGGACAATACTGAGAAAGGTTTTAAACAATGTTAAAGTATTCTGAGTCTTACATGTTTCTTTTGTAGTTAATAGGATAATTAGAAATCACTTTGTTAAAAATGAATTAGTCTGCACTGATAGTCTTGCATTGGTTTGATATTTTGGTTGAAAAGGCTGGGGATGGTGGTAAAAACCCACGAGTGGAAAGTTTAAACTGTGTTTTAAAGTTTTTCTTTTCTGCAGTTTTTGGAGCTAAAAGCAGAGAGCAGTTGGCTAGCTTTTGCATATCAGTGGTAAAGGTGATCAGTAAAAATGCTAATGAAGAGTGTGTAGCCTGCTTTAGAGAGAGAAAAGCAGGCAGATAGCTGTATCCAGTTAAGTAAAGTCAAAAAGTCTCTTTTCACACTGTTTCACTTTTAGGACAAATACATATTTGAGATGTTATAACTCCATCAGTGTAGCTATACAATAAAGAATGGAATATTTTCACAACATTAAAGCTAGAATTCCTTTATTTTTAATAATAATATTTTGTATTTATTAAGCACTGAGTTTTTTCCTATGCTATTTCAAAACTTACAATTAAAAAAACAAGCAAAAAAATAACAAATAAAAAAAGCAAGCTAGACCCTTCTCTGTTTTGCCAACCAGAGAACGAAAAGTGTATCTGTCGGTTCTGTAAGTGTGGTCCTGGCGGCTCTGGGGCCGTGGGCCTCAGTGCACTGAGGCTGGCCACTTGGTGCTGCTCTGCCCTGGAGTTCTCAGACCAGCACCTGCTTTCCCCCCAACCCCAACACTTCAGGAAGAGGACAGTTTCATAGCTGGTTGGGGTTCAGGGGGTTGATCTGCCTTTAATCCTCTGAGGTCTCTCTCAAGGCAGCCCCCACTTCAGGCCCCAGAAACAGCCATGAAGGAGTGTTAAGGCAAGCTATCCTCTCTGTCCAACTTATGGGACCTGGAGAGCACCAGTATCTGAGCAAACCTAGGTTCAAGTCAGAGGATGTGTAGGTCTTGGGACCTGGAGTGGGACCTGGCAACAGGCCTCCTTCACTGTGGGGTCCCTTTCAAGACTTCAGTGCCCACAGTCCCTCTGCCTGGCCACATCTGGCCACTACTGAAACCATCACTGCTAGTGGCCATATAACTTGGTCACAGCCCTAGGGAGCAGAAGGAATTTCACAAAGTGACAGCAGAAAAGGTATATACTCTCTGCTCCTGTTCTTCCCCTTCTCAGTCCCCTCCCAAAAGCTGACTCCTGGTTGAACAAGGGAGCTGCACTGAAAGAACCAATGAGGTGTGAGTGCGGAGACATCTGTGTCTGAGTTTGAACAGTCCAGGATCTTGGTTACTTGTGGTAGGTATGTGAGTCACCAGATATGGGAGAGATAAGAGATGGTCTGTCAGTATCAAATACGATCTTCAAACCTCACCTCTAGGACTTCTGCCTCACCCCCACCTACTCCATGCATCCAGCAACCATGGCCCAAGAGGACAGGCAGGGTTAAAAGCACCAGACACACAGTGTGGTGACCAGGGTAGCAGAAGGTGAGAAGAGGGGAGGCAGACCCATGGAGAGAGATGGGAGGAGAAGCAGGCAGACGGAGGCTGGGGAACTTTGCTGTGGGCTCTCCTTTTCTCTGGAGCCTCATTCTGCACCTGTAACAATGTTTAGAGTCCTTCTGATGGAACGGGAGGCAGGGAACAAGAAGAGCGAGGTCATTAAGATTATATAGGTTTAATATTTTTAAACAGTATAATATTTTAAAATAAAATTTTCAAAAAGAAAAATATGAAGTGGGGGGAGAAAGAAAAAGAGAGGGCGAGAGAGTGACAAAGAGGAAGGGGGAAGGGAGGGAGGAAGAATGATAAATCAGTTGGTTAGGACCAAGAGTGTTCTGGTAAGGAATAAGTCTCCTGAGAAAGTCAGTAACTTCCAAGGGGCAGAGAGAAGGTAGGCACTGGAAAAGCAAGTGTAACTGATGGCAACACAGAGTAGGCAACGGCAGCTCAGAGGCCTCAGAAGGGAAGGGAGTCAGTCCCAAGGTCCTGAGAGGAGGAGGGGAAGGACCAGGGCAAGTCTCTCAGGGGCCCTCAAGCCAGGACTGAGTGCAGCTCCCAAGGGAGGGAGTCTCACCAGAGCTGGTAGAGACAGAGGCAGTGGCTGGGGCCTGGGCAGAGGCCAGGCTGACTCTGAGTCCCTGAGGACAAGGACAGTTTAGGAGGGCGCCTATGGGGATACGTGGGTCACTATCCAATCTTCTTCCCCTGCCTCAGTTGGCATGTTACCAAGTTCAGAGAGAGGATGTTGAGGAATTAGACCATGACAGAAAAATAGGGACTGGGGCCCTGGGAGAGAGAGCAGGAGGGAGAGGGACTGGGATCCCAGGAGACACAACAAGAGAGAAAGGCCAATAACAAGAAAAAAAAACCCATGACACTATCACCTGTCAATCTATGTTAGGATATCGACCAAAGCTGGAAGAAACTGCTGGACTACCACAGCTCACCCTTAGACCCCAAAGAAAAGCATAACTATAAAACCAAGAAGATGTCTTCACCAGCAGCAACCCACTCAGGACCCCTCCTGCTTATCTTTGCTTCTCATCTGTCCTGGCATAAATCTCAGACCTCTGGCTGCTGGCAGGAGCCAGCCTGTTTCTTTAATTCGTGTAGCTTTGCTTCCAGGCACTGGCTGTGTCTTTAAATAAACTTCTTCTGACTTGCTTACTACTTTGAGCTCATGGGAGTTTTCAATTTCTTGTGAACCCAGCCTCAGTTCCCAGTTCCTCATATAACATCCTGTCACAATGCAGAGCCCAAATGAAAGCCAGGAAACCACGAAGAGCTTGCCACCCCGTGTATGTGAGATTTGATTTCCTGTCCTGCCTGTGGCCACACTTCAGGGAAAAGTCTCTGCTTGAAAGTCAGGCGGCCTGGTCTGCTACCCCGGAACCTCCTTGAGCAGGTCCTGGAACCTGTCTCTGAACAGTTCACTGCCAGATCTGAGTCTTGTGTTCCCTTCTGTTTGAAGAAGGAACAAAGTAACTCCCTGGTGACCTGCGGTGGGGACCAGGAGAGCGTACTGCAACAGGCTGTGAGCTAATGTGGTGAGAGCAGGGGGTAAGCACTGTTGGAGATTTCCTATTTTCAGAATTCCTTCCTGCCTTCCAGCTTCGATAGCCATAGGGTGCTCACAGGGGTTCCCTGCTGTGTCTGACTTACTTGGTCTGTCCTGGGCCTGAGCCCCAATCTGTGCTCATGCCTCTGTAAGGAGCGGGTGCTTTACTGGCACCAGGGAGCTGGTTCCAAGTGTGGGTGAAGCAAAGCATCCTAACCTCCCTCCCTCCTTCCCCCCTCCCTCCTTCCTTTCCTGTCTTTCCCTCTTTCTCTCTCCTCCCTTTTCCTCTCTCCCCCACCTCATATTTTTCTTTTTGAAAATTGCATCTTTTAAAAAATATTAAAAAAATAAAAAAATATTAAATCT
The DNA here is from genome assembly GCA_004024945.1 of Uropsilus gracilis. Classification (NCBI taxonomy): domain Eukaryota; kingdom Metazoa; phylum Chordata; class Mammalia; order Eulipotyphla; family Talpidae; genus Uropsilus; species Uropsilus gracilis. Next base: position 37,189 of record PVHY01008424.1, on the reverse strand, counting down.
ATATAATGTTACAGGTGCTATTCACCAAAGAAATAGACATTAGTTTCTTTTGTCTATTTTTATATTAATTACTCATGTTTTCCTTCAGTGTTCACAGAAGGCGACTGCTGAGGACGCAGAGATAGATGATGCACTGTGCTGTCTGCCCACGTAGAACACCCATCCTGGTAGTGAAACAGGGTATAATGAAGACTTTCTGACTCTAACTGAATACAGCTATCTGCTTGCTTCTCTCTACAAAGCAGGCTACACACTCCTCATTAGCATTTTCACTGATCACCTTTACCATTGATATGCAAACATCAGCTACCAGCTTCTCTCTGCTTTCAGCTCCAAAAACTGCAGGAAAGAAAAACTTTAAAACACAGTTTAAACTCTCACCCGTGGGTTCTTACCACCATCCCCAGCCTTCTCAACCAAAATACCAAACCAATGCAAGACTATCAGTGCAGTGCAGACTAATTTATTTCTAACAAAGTGATTTCTAATTATCCTGATAATTACAAAAGAAACATGTAAGACTCAGAATACTTTAACACTGTCCAAAACTTTTCTCAGTATTGTCCAGTCTTTTCCCAGATTGCCCCAAAATCCTCAGTCTCTCAGTCCTGATCATCTCACCAATGTCCAGACAGAGTCCATCTCCAGATGCTTGAAGACATGTTCCTTTGACTGCTCCTCCTTGTCTTCCACGCTGTTTTCTCCTTGTCACCTTCAGGTAGCAGGAACTCCATGGTGTCGAACCAGCAAAGTTCACTTTCTTCTCAGGCCTAACTTTGGCACAGCCTCTCGCAGACACAAATCAAACTCAGCAAAACAAACTCCAACATGGAGTTCAAATCTGCAAACTCCTTAACTGCATTCAGCACACATGCTGCCAGCCTGGGCCAGCCGAGGGTTGCAGGCCCTCGGTGGCCACATGGCCAAGCTCACATGGCTCACATCTTCACAAGATGGCCGATTCCCATCTCCTCTCCATATTGGAATCCCAATCCAATTGAATCGAATTGAATCCTGAATCGAATCAAATCCTTCTCTTTGTTTGCACACCCTTTATATACCCTGATTTCCCACCTTCCAGGAAATCTGTTTCACCTTGACTATTTCACTTCTTTCTTCCCCCTGCATCCCCTGAAGGGAAATTCCAGCTAAGGTCATTCCCCCATTTTAACATTACCTGTCCTTGAAATCTGCAATCTTAAACAGGAGACAATGGGGGGGGCACACCCTATCAGTAGCCCCTCTGAAGACCCTGCTCTTCTTGTTCCCAGCCTCCTCCTCCTCCTCTTATTCTCCCAGGGATTCTAGCTACACTTTCCTACTGGAATTGAATCTCTGTTTACTTCCTCTTCCCTCTCCTCTCCAGCACCCCCACAAAACCTCTTAGAGTGAAAGCACATAGCTGACCCACCAGGCAGGCCTAAGTATGAATCCTTAACCATCACTGGGACCAGTGGACTTATTGCTCTTACTCAGACCTACCTCTCTGAGTATTTCATGAGCTGATTGAATAATCAAATAACAGACAGATTAAGAGCAAGTCTCCCAATTTAATTATATACGTATGGGGAGTCCACAAGACATGGATTCCAAAGACCATGAGGCAAAATAGTAGGTATATATATTGAGCTAAGAGACAGGATAGGGGATGGGGGCTTTAGTATGCCTCTGAACTTGTCCTCCACCTTCCACCTGACTGTCCCAGAATGAGTCCAGCAAAAGCTGAGACAGTGCAGAGGACAGTCCTTCCCAAGAGGTCCACAATAGGCCTCCCCAAGATCTGTCACCTTTGCATGTGGATTATCTCAAGCTGAGATCAATTGAGACCCCCACAGGCTCATGAGAACTCTTACCACCCCCCCTTAACTCTTTAGAAGAGTGAAAATTGGGGCTATTAACCAGAATTAGGGAGTTGCCAGAAATAGCCTTTCTGCGAAAGGAACTCGTATGGCTATTATGAAGAAATCTATATGGTGAGACAAACATCTGATTACAGGGCATCTGGTCTTTGTCATATCAGTCACCCCCTCCTCATCATGTGAGTCTCCCTCCTCACTCCTTGAAGCCCTAAGCCCCTGTCCAGTTTCTTAGCTCAAGATATATACCCCCTATTTTGCCTCCCTCATGTCTTTGGAATCCATGTCTTGTAGATTCCTCATAGATATATAATTAAATTGGGGAGTTTACTCCTAATCTGTCTGATAGTTATTTGATTATTCAATCAGCCCAATATCCAGAGAGTTAGGTAGAAACATGGTCTTCTTTCTAACAGCAGAGAGAGAGAGAGAGAAAGGAGAGAGAAGGTAGCTTTTTGCTTAACCACAGTTTCTTCCTGCACCTCTCAGCTCCTCCCCAGGACTGCTGAGCACAGAGTGAGCAGCCTTTCCACAGAGCTGAGAGCTGTGTGTCAAGCAGACTTGCATTTCCCCGTCCAGATTCCCACCTTCAGCTGGAGGATCTGCCCTCCAGGTCTCCTACTTCCCTACCCAGGCCTTGGCTTTTCTTGTTTCTTTTGTCTCAGAGCTGCTGGCAGAGCCAAGCAGAGTCAGGTCCAGCTCCCAGCTCCCAGCTCCCTTTTCCCCTCTCCATGGTCCTATTCACCAGCAAACAGGAAAGAGGCCATGTCTGGAGAACCCCACTCCCGTGCCTGCTGCTGTTGCTGCCACCAGTGCTGTTCCCAGGTGAGGAGGAAAGGATGCGCATAGGAGGATGAAGAGGATTTGATGGGAATCAGGGGGACAGCAGAGCTTAGAGCAAGTTGTTCTGTGACCAGGGTGGTGGGGTAGGTCTGACATGGCCTTGACCTATACATCTGCCCTCCAGGTGCTCAGTCAGAGGCTCAGCAACTTCACAAGGTAGTGGGGCAGATGTTCTCCGTGAAATGCCACTACCCACCCAGAGGCAGGCCCTACCAAAGGAAAAGCTGGTGTAAAGAGGTGTCGGCATTCAGCTGTGTCACGTTGATCACCAGCTCCAGTCCCCGAACTATGACCCAGTTCTCGAGATTCTCAATCTGGGATGAACCTGAAGCTGGTTTCTTCATTGTCTCCATGACCGATCTGAGGGAGGAAGACTCTGGACACTACTGGTGTAGAATCTACCACACTGCCAGCAACTCTGTCTCTAAGTCCCTGAGAGTCTATCTGGCGGTATCTCCAGGTAAGCACCTTCCTGGGGTCCCCTGGTTCACATGTTGGCACTTTCTGGGTTCATAGTCATGGAAGCAAGGCTGCCCACCCCCTCCTGAGTTCCTGCAAAACTGTTGGGAACATGTGTCCTAGGTACTCACATATGTGGATCCGTTCACACATACATGATTTACAAGCCTCATCAAAGATGATCCACAGGTCAGCTGAGCATGCTGAACAGCCCTATGACCTCACACCTAGGGACCTCAAGACTGCTTTCACGTTTGGAGAAGACATCTGTGAATGAGGGTCTTCTGGCCACAAAGTACCCCCTTTGGTTGGTATCAGACTCATCTGTCCATTCTTCCTGGTCCAGACCAGGAGTCAGCACAGGATGGCCTGAAAGTTAAGAGTGTTTTTAAATAGTTGAGGGAAAATGGGAAGTAAAATAATATCTTTTATGGCACATATGGGAGTAAAATAATATCTTATGTGGCACATAAACATAGGAAATTCATATTTCAGTGTCCCTAGAAAAAAGATTTTTTTCGAGTACAGCCATGCTCATTTGTTTCTGTATCGTCTATGCCCGTTTTCATGCCACAATGGCAAAGGTGAGTCCGTGTTACCGACCGTGTGTTCTACAAAATCTAAAGTGGTTGCCTTCTGGCCCTTTAAACAAGGATTTGCCAATCACTAATCCAGATCAGAACTTCTTGGTGTATCTCTGGTTCCAACAGACCGAATGGTTGTGTCCTCCCAAAAGTCATATGTTGATATACCAAGTCCTGCTGTGACATTGGGATTTGGGGCTTCTGGGAGGTGTTAGGTCAAAGGGGGAGTTCCCACAAATAGAATAAGTGCCCTTTCAACAGGACCCTTCAGAGGGCTCTCACTTTTTCTTTCCGCCTTGTGAGTAGGAATGTCCTAACTAGAACCCACAGACTGGTACCCCAATCTTAGGCTTCTAGCTTCCAAAACAATGGGAAATAAATTTCTGTGGCCTTTAAATCACATAATTTGTGTTTCTTTGCTATAGTGGCCAAGTAGAATAAGACCTCACCCAGTGAAAGGACACTCCCATAGGAAAGAGACTAATGGACTTAGCACAACTAGTAAACAGCAAAGAGTGGGGTTTGAGACAATGGAAGGGGCACCGGGAGGAGGGAGGGGGG
>PVHY01008424.1:0-32786 GCA_004024945.1 Uropsilus gracilis | reverse complement strand
CATCATTCTAGTAACATTTTGTTGTACCCCAGCCATAACTAAAAGAAACCCTAGAAGTGAAGTCGCGAATTTCCATATTAAATGCCAGTATTCACTCTTTGAACAAACACTCTGTATACCCAAATTGAAGACAAGTGAGGGTTCTTCTTGCTTGTTAATTTAGCTAATTTGAGCATTTGGGCAATACACATAAAGAAGTTGTTTCAATTCTTTGTCTTTGTAGCACTAATAGTGACTCACTGATCTCACACAGGTGTGTTGAAAGAAACACAAAAAAGAACTTTAATGTCATTTCAACCAGCACAATGCTTTTACCTTCAACTTTTATAAGAGAAAGCAAATGATGTTGTGATTTCAAAATGTATCTTTGATCCATCAGTAAATAGTTCCAAAATGTTCTCTTATAAAGTTAATTGTGTTTAAATCATCTTTTTTTCTTTATTTATATATAAATTTCACATCATTGTAATCTCCTGCCCAAAGTTGTACGCTTCAGTTTGGTGCTTAGCTTGTTTTGACTTTTCCTCAAGACTTTGGTTTATTTTTCCACTATATCCCATATATTAGTGATGCCATTTGGCTTCTGTCTTTTTCTTTTTGACTTGTTTCTGCTAATATGACTTCTTTTAAGTACATCCATGTTGTCACAAAATCATCAAATTTAGCATTTTTAATTGATGAGTAATATTCCATCGTGTATATATACCACATTTTTTTCATCCAGTCATCTGTTTTGGGGCATTTAGGTTGCTTCCAGGTCCTTGCAAATTATAAATTGTGCTGCAGTGAACTAAATCATCTTTTGATAAAAAAAACAAAAAAAAGAAAAAGAGAACAAGTTCTGGATTTATTCCTATGCTGATACCTTCTTTTAACAGAAAATATAATTCAAAATATTGAGTCAAATTGTTAAAGTTTTCCTATGATAGACAGATACATAGTATCAAGATCATCATAGCTTATTTCATTGATGATTGTTACTATATTAGAAATATGTAACAATAATTTATAGAAACTATTCTTCTAAGTTTCTGACTTTTGGTTTTGCCCTTAGATGTCATTTGGCATTGAAAAAAACATATGGTATTTTCTTCTTGCATGGAAATATTACATCAAAGCTGTAGTGCAAACAAGTCTGACTGTGCTCACATCTTTCAAAAGCTACTATTAAACTAGTTTCTGTCTTGCCAAGACATTAGAACTTCTTTCCACAGACAGACAAATATTCTCCACAAAACATTCCCTGAGGTCATCATCACTGGCATGCAATAAGTTGTGATCACTTTTCATATTATCACATAATAAAGAGAACAATTTCACATTCAATAAGTCATCTTTATGGAAGTCAGTCATGATTTTTACCCCATTCAGTTCAGCTGATTATTGTTTTTTCAGAGCCAAACTTTCTTAATGAAGGAGAATGCAAAAGAGTTTACATTCTGACCCAGGCTTCTTAATTGGAATGATTTCCTGTCGGTACAACTACAGCCACCAGAACATACTCCTGTAGAAAATGTAAACCCACCCTCCTTGTTAATAATGTAACTCTTCACAGTTTCACAGTTAGAGTTGGTTGTGGTTTGGTAAAGAAGCTAAAAGATGCAGAAAAATCCCTTCAAGAAATTGTGTTCAAATTGTACATATCATAAAAGAACAGCTCTGATAGTGATATTTGTGTGTTTTTCAAGTTACTGTGGAAAGTACTTTGCAAGCATCTTCCATGTTGTCAGTTGGTTCCAAAAGTGTCAATGGAAACAGATACTTAACACTCCTTTCTTCAATACAAATTAAGGCAACACTGAGAAGCAAGCATCTCTTTCGCTTTCAATAAAGATAGCTGTCAAGGGTGTATGGTCTCAGACACCAAGTCTTACCTCACAAGAAGTTTGTGTATGAGATACTGACCACTTTCAAGAACTTTTAATGCTTTCCCCCCAAAAAAAAATTAGTTTGTTTGAGCTTGTATGTTTTGTGTGTAAATGCCACTTATCCATGTGATATATTTGCTTCACTAGCCAGTTTATCTCAACACATAACTCAGTGAGTTTTAGCACTTTACCTGAATTATAACCACAAAATTCACACTTTGAAAGTACTGCAATTTTCTATCCGGGTCATCACAAAACACCACAAGTATTAGAGTCTTATAACACACGTGTACCATTCTACACTCTGCACACCACCAGTTCAGTAGGGTTCTCATATGACTGAAATGGAAGCATTAGTGGGCTGTGTCCTTTCTGGAGACTCTTAGAGTCCATTTCTTGTAGCCTGGAGTCCTGGGTAGACTTCAGCTCCTTGTAATTATAGGATGAGGTCCTCCTCCCTCGCTGTGCATGGTTGTACACAGCTCCTAGCATCTGCCACATTCCTTAGCCAGCTGGCCTCATCCTCCATCTACAAAGTCAAAGGCCCTATCCAGAGGGCATCTCTCTCTGAACAGAGCTGTAACAGTCTCAGTGCGTAAAGACTCACAGTGACTAGACCAGCTCACCCAGATCATCTCTCCAAGCTCAAGGTCTTTCATCTAAGCACATCTGAACATTCATCAAGGCAAAAATTCACAAGTTCCTAAAAATGAGAGTATGTACCCTGGGTGAGGAATAAGAGAGAGGGAGGGTCTTATCCTGCCATATTTACAATGTGAAATCACATTTTCAAATAAAACCAATACATCTTTGGTTACCGATATTCCAGAGGTGAATGAAACATCTTCTATCTTCTCTTTATTTTCAGTAGCCTGCACTGCTCTTCTGGAGACAGGATGATGGGTCTTGTAAGAAAGGCAGAGCTGTGGGGATGTAGCAGGTAGTTCTCAGTCTCAGAATCCAGAGTGGGGAACTCCTAAAGGTATTTGTCTTAGCCATTAAGGCCAGAGAGCCTGCAGGGTGGCCCAGGGCTCTGCTGCAGAACCAGAAAGGTCAGAAGGGAGCCCAGAAAATTCCCTATGAGGGTCCCCCCTTTCCTTACCACTCCAAAAGTGTGAGAAAGGGAGTAGATGTCAGATTGGGCTTGGTGGCGCATGCCTGTAGGTGGCAGCCTAGGAAGCCACGGCCGGGGCCAGGGATCATGGTTCGAGTCCTGCTGGGAGCACAACGTGAGACCTAGTCCCAAAAAAATAGCTGGGTGTGGTGGCGCACACCTGTAATCCCAGCTACCTGGGATTACAGCTAAGGCTGGGCATTGCTTGAGTCTGTGGTACCCGGGGCAACGGGAGCCTGCAGTCTCACAGGCAAAAATAGCAAGACCCAGTCTCAAAAAAAAAGAAAAAGAAAAAGAAAGAGAGTAGATGTCAGCACTGAGGATGACCTTGGACTGTTTCCAGACTTGAGGGGTCCGAGAAGTAAGGACGGCCATGCAACATCTACAAAGTTGTAGACATACTCAAAGGGAGTCGCAGGCCCCTGACTCTTGTGTACTGTTCCTCCTGGACCCCATTATACCTCCACAGGCACTGGATGGAGCCTTGACTGAGAACGTCATACCAGTCCTCACTTCCCCAAGATCAGTTTTCTCCCAGGCTCTTGGGCTTGTGTTCCCAGGCTGCTCCAGTTCCCTGTTGCAACTGCCTGTCCCACCCGCATGCTAACCAAATACTTTTCTCTTTCCCTAACAGCCTCTATCTCCACAAAAGCCCCCTGGGTTTTCCATGACCTGATCACACCACAGACCCAGAGCTGTGTGTCCCCCACTGGAAGAGCCAGAGAGACCCTCGAGGCTGCTTCTACCATTATGGTCTCTTCAGTGGTCTCTTCACCGTGAGTTCTGGGTGGAACCAGCATCCGCATTATCCTGGCTCAGGGGCCAAAAAAGAAGCTGTCGTTCCAGGCTTTTTGTCCATCTACCTTTCAGGCAACAAAACTCCACCATCTGCTGCGACCCTGCACCCCCCAGTACCCTGGTCCCTGTACTCTGCGGGCTCCTTACAACCAAGATCCTGGCGCTATCAGCCTGCATGGTCTGGTGAGTGGAATGTGGATTGGGCTGCACGACCCACAAGTGGAGCTGGGGCATCTTCTGTCCATAGTAGAAGGCCTGAGGGGGTCAGTCAGGGACACAGAGGAAGGGAAAACTGTCCTCGACAGAGCTGTTCAAATGAAACCACACTGATCCGGTCATCTTGTGTGCCTTTCGTGGGCCCAGTTCTGTTTACAGATGCAAATTCCCAGCTGTCTTTATCATGATTCTACTTTCTCCCTCTCCTTCCCCATTGCCCCCGTGCCATAACCAATGTATAACCCCGTTTGGTTATACATTGATTTGTATAACCAAATGTCCTTCCAGCACTGCCCTCCAGGAGTGCCTGCCACCCTAAGATGTTGCCTCACTGGGAGTCCTGAGGGAGAGAGGACTGCACAGGGAGAAAGAGGCACCAATTCCAAGGAGGCTGACATATAGAAAGGCAGGTGGGCAGGGGATAAGATGCAGGAGTGAAGAAGATTCAGAAGTAGGATCAGCTTGCCAGGAACAGGCTTGCTGTGACAGGGCTGCAAGATGGGAGAAAAAGGATAGAAAAATAGATGCCACTGGCTTCATGTTTTTCTCCCCCACCCACATCCCTTTAAGGACCCAACATGTGCAACATGGAGAAAGGTCTCTGACGCACCTGACTCAGTCCAGATACCAGGCTCCTGAGTGCTACCTCCTGAGACCCACGACTCAAGAAGGACTATCAGTCTCACTCAAGTCCTCAGTCCTTACCTCTAAACACTGTGCTCCTGCAAAGAACAATCTAACACACCCTCCCTGCCCCCCAAAACTTGACCCTATGCCCTTGGTACCTATGCCCATAGCCCCCTAACTCCAGAATGGGGGCTTCCCAGCCCCCACCTCCTGCAACGTGCATATCCACTGGTGTTTCACAATCAATTAGCATCTGGAACAACGCTGTCCAGTTATGGGAACCAAAGTCCAAAACAGCATCTTTCCACCAAACTAGAGCCTCCACTGCTGACGACAATGATCAACTTCTTACCTCCCTCCACCCCTGCTACTTCCTCTCTCTCATGACTATGGCCCCACAGCTCACTTAAACCCCACTCACCTCTCGATCTCTCTCTCCCTCTCCACTACCTCAGCTACATTCTGCCAAATCCTCTCAGCCCAGCTTCTCTCTACTGCTTCGGCCACTTCCTCCTGCTCTCCAAATTCCCACTGGATGTAGACACAGTCAATCACCTAACTGGGTCCTCCCTCAGATCTCCACCTCTCAGATAGTTCCCCCTGATACTTTCTGGTGTCCAGATGGAGCATCTCTGTGGTCATCCTCATCACAGACCAACGCCAAGTTTTCTACATGTGATGGTAGTGAGGGGAGAGAGAAAGGATGTGGGCAGCTGACCCATGTTTATCACTCACAGGGGCCAGAGGACCTAGAAGACCAAATGCTTCTCATTCAGGCTTTCACGCTGTTTTCTGGTTTCCGTGAGTCCACCCCACAGCCCCCTTCTCCTCTGCCTTTCCATGCCTTCTAAGGTCTCCTGGGGTTCTCAGGTAAAAAGTATTTACTTATTTCTTCCACCCCACCAGCTTTCTCTTGTCAATTAAGTCACTCAGCTGTTACCCAGCATCAAAACTTTTATGGAGCTCTCTCTACCCTTGTGGTAGACAATTTTACCCACTTCCCTCACAGTTTCCACAGATTCTTAGAAGAGCGGGACTCCAGATTTTCCATCAACCAGCTCCTATCACCCATAACCCTCGACAGGAGTGAGCAGAGTCCCAGATCTCCACTTGCTCCTGTAGTCTCCTAACTCCCTTCCATCCCATGGCCATGCTGACAGCCCAGACCACCCTCTTCATACCCTCATCCCTGTTCATTCCAGTCACCACAGGATGTCCAGCAGTCACTGGTCTTGTCATCACCCAGAATTGAATCTCAATAAAACCTTATAAATTCCTCACATTAGTCTCAATAACCACTCTTCCCCCACATCCATAAATCTTTTCTCTCTGCCCTATGAAATGCAGTCATCAGCACAAGCCCTGATACTCTCACTTGTATGGAAGTCACCTCTTCCTCTCATAGAAGTTGACCTCTCCTCTGAGAACATTGCTTTCTCTGTGCTACTTTAAGGGCTGCCTTTTTGATCTTCTTTTCCTCCTGCCATAGGCTTGAAAGTACGGCTGGTGTTCCCTTTGCTCTTCATCATTTCTGGTTTGTTTTTTTGTTTTTTTCTTTTTGAGACTAGGTCTTGCAGTTTTTGCCCATTGGAACCCAGGCTTACATTGCCCATGGTATCACGGACTCAAGCAATCCCTAGCCTCAGCTTCCCAGGTAGCTGGGATTACAGGCTCATGCCACCACAACCAGTTGTGTTTTTTTGGGACTAGGTCTCTCTGTGTTTCCCTGGGCAGGACTTGAACCGTGATCTCCAGACCCCGCCGCAATTCTATAAGCTGTCACTTGGAAGCACACACCATCGTGCCCAGCCTCATCACCATTTCTGACCTTCCTATTCTCCCTAAATCTCTGACACAATTTGATTTCCTGCCATCAGACTATACTCCAGCTCACCATTGTCATAAACCCTCTACGATGGGGAACACCTTCCTTTATTCTTCATTGGTTTTCATCCCTAGTGATTTTTGTTACTCCTGGTGAACTTGAACCCATGGAAACCCAAAACAATCCTTCCAAATCCCTGTCCCCCAAGTTTCTAGACTTCTTCTCTCTCAATGTTATTGTCCTCCGCTCCCCCTTCAATCACCCACTCAGGAGGTCAGCAGGAAGAATGGCCTCCTTAATCTCAACTCTGAGGAGCCTGCCTTCCAATGACCACCAGCCTCTCCAATTCAGTCTTACTAACCTGATCTAATGACTCACTTTACCCCTTCCTTTGCCCTGGAAGTCCTGACACATTATCCTCTCCCTCCTCTCAGTCAGATTTCCCCTAAAATTCTACTATCCATCCTTATAATCAACCTTTAGCACATAGTCTCAATTACCTTGTCTCTCCTTTTTATTGAACTCACAAGATCCTGACTCTGGTTGAGTTCAGCTTCCTAATCTCTCTGCTTCCAGAGAAGTCAAATATGACTGTGAACAAACAATCTGTCAAGCTAAAATACCTCACTGTCATCACATGGTCTCCATTATAAATGGTTCCACACCATCCTCTGGCCCCTCAAATTCTGATGCCCCCTCCTTGCCTCAGTTGGCACCCTTCATTCTTGCTCACTGGAAGCAGTGACACCCTGAGAAAGGAAGGTCCAGTGGGTCAACCATGACTGTTAGTTATTCCACTTCACCATGCATGCACTACCCTGTTCCTATCACTCTCCTCCTCCCAACTGGCCTCTGCTCAGTCCCAGACCCCACCTTCTCTTGTCTACACAAGAAAGTTGCTCCCTGTGGGACAATGAACCATTCTTTTTCTCTCTCCTTTTCTGAATAAACCTGTCTTTTTAAAATGTAGAAAGAAGGGAGGGAAAGAGGGAGTTAAAGGAAGAAAGGAAGGGAGGAAGGGAGGAAGGGAGGGAGGGAGGGAGGAAGGAAGGAAAGAAGGAAGGAAAGAAGGGAGGGAGGGAGGGAGGAAGGAAGGAAGGAGAAAGAGAGAGAGAGAGAGAAATGCTCCAGAAATTGTCCCCTATCTCCTACAGAATCTTTTTCTCCCCTCTCATGGGTTGGGACAATAGGAATATAAATGGGTTACAATATAGCCTCTCTTGACCCCAGCATCCACAGCTACTGCTCCATATTTTATAAACTTTAGGCAAAAACCCATGAAATGGTAGGCTACACTCACAGTCTCCAGTGTTTTTCTTTCTATTCTTTCTCAAACCCCCTCCAGTTAGTCTGGCCAGCCACTAGTTTCCAAAGACCTCCACAGGTACTCAGAACTCAACACTCTGGAAAGAGAAGAAGTGCTGAGAAGGAAGCAGTTCTCCTGATAGGGGGGCTGTGGTGAAATTGGAGGGTGTGGCCCCCAGCATTGGTGGTACTACATTGAAATAGCAGCCATTGTGCTTTGGTGGGTGGAGACTTGAAGAAGAGAGTCCAAGCCTTCTCATGATAGGATCAGTAAGGGAGGATTTAAGGAGGAGGAGACAGACAGAAGGGAGAGATGATGTAGAGCAGGGGAGCAGGAGAAATGGTCAGGGCCATGTTCAGCATCAGGGAGGGAAGAAAGCCCTTCTCTGTGGCCTTCCTTCCCAAGCCTGGGTCAACGAAGATCCCAGGGAAGCATTTTAGAGAATCTTCTGACTTGTGTAAACTGACTTAGAAATTTGGTGCTTGAGAACTTGGTTTAACTCTGTAGCTGTGAAGCTTGGAAATTAGAGAACTGAAGGGAATTTGCTGTATTGCTGTTTTCATAGTGAGATGTCTGAAATGGTTGCTGCTGTTATATTGAGTGAGTCTTGCTGGTTTTGGGTCAATTCAGAGTTGAAGCTGAAAGAGTGCCAGAGTTATGCCACTTTGGAGGAGAATTGACGACACCATCCTGGTTTCCTTGCTGCATCTGAATCCCCCACTTTGGAAGAAGTATCAACAGCGCCATCTTGGCTTCTTCTGGTTTGAAGTGAATAGCTGTGCCTTTGGAAGGAGTGATGGCACCATCTTGACTTCTTCATGTGGCTTGAAGGTCGGGCAGCCACCATTTTGTGGATGCTGTACATGGCTGCTGCAGTCATGTGCAGTTTGGGGACTAGAGACTGAACTGGGTGGTAAGATTACCAAAGGGGTTCCTTTTACCCTCAGTGACTTTTGTCTATTTTGTCCTTTTAATAAGTAAATCTGCTTTTTCCTCCTCTTAAGGTTTATGTGGTCTTGCTACTGCTTGCACGGGCTGGGATAAACCTAGTGTGTGGCCAGCTTTAAAGAGCCAGCTGCTCCTGTTTGCAAGTTTAATTAAGCACCTCATTTTGCTTGCTTTCTTACCCAGTTTCCCTTCCCTCTCATAATGTTTTTATTCTCTTGGCTTCCAATAATAATAACAATAACAGTTTTTCTTCTTACTCATTTGATGCTGCAAAACAAGTTGGCCAAAAGTTTAGTTTAGTAACTAACAGCAAATGACATGTTTGTTATCTCATGGATTGCTCTGGGGGAGTCTGGACATGGGGGGCTGCTATAACTGGGTGTTCCTGGTTCCAAATCTCTCATGCAGTTAGCATAGCAGCAAGGAATCTCAAGGCCCCTCAGGGTCTAGAGGGCCATGTCCAAAATAACTGACCCATGCATTTCCTGCCACAAGGGCCACTTCCCCAAAGAGACAGACCCAAGAGACAGTAAGGAGGAAGACGCAGTACCCTTTATAAACTAGCCTTTCATGTCATAGACTGTCATCACTGCCTGAGACTATGCATGAAGATCTAGTCACCAGGCTCACCCCACACTCAAATGGAGAGAAACTGAAATTAGATAACAAAATAAACAAATCAGAGGACTTAACTAAACCTATAGTCAGGAGTAGCTGACCCTTTAAACCCAGCTAGTCCTTAGGTTCATCCCAGCCTGAGAGAGCAGTATTAAGACCACAGTAACCTCAAGAAGAGGCAAAAACAAGTTTACTCATTAAAAAGACAAAATAAAGTCACCAAGTGTAAAAGGAACCTCCTTGGTAATCTTACCAAACAGTTCAGTCTCTAATCCAAAAACTGCACATGGATCCTAAGCCCACGTGCCCACAAAATGGCGGCCATCCCACCTTCAATCCAGATGAAGGAAGCAAGATGGTGCCATTGAGCCTTCTTCAAAAGCCAGAGATTCAAATCCAACAAAGAAATCAGGATGGCATTATCAATTCTCCTCCAAAAGGCACAGCTCCAGCATTCTTTGTTTCAGCTCTAAAGTGGCCCCAAACCAGCAAGACTCACTTGGTACACCAGCAGCAACCACTTCAGACTTCTCACAATGAAAACAGCAACACAGCAAATTCTCTTCTGTTGGCCACCAGACGCAAGTACGAGAAATGGACTGACGAGAAGAGATGGCCCAGCTACAGCCAGGGGTTAAATGAAAGTATGAACTATGAGATAACTTTATTAATAAAAAAAGGGGGGGTATTTATAAGGATACAGGGCGAGGGCCTGGTAAATTTTTAAAAAGACAAATAAACTTAAAAGATAATTAACATTTTAAAGCAAAGAGTAATTTAAAAAGAGGTAAAGTAGGCGGGTGGTCCCTAACTTAAATAAAAAAAGTCAATGGGCGCCAATGCTTACCTCAAAAGGTCACTTTAGTCAGTCCATAAGTAAGTTTTTTTAGAGACCATTAACAAAAGAGGTTCTCCTTCATTTCGTCTAAAATAATTCTTTTAGTATACAAATGGCACACAACACTCTTCAGTTCTCCAGACAATTTCCAAACTTCACATTTCGAAGTTAAAACAGATTTTCAAATACCACGTTTCCAAATCAACTTACACAAGTCACAAGTTTCTCCAGCATGCTTCCCTGGGCTCCTCACTAGCTCAGGCTGGGAATGGAAACCCACATGGTTTGCTTCCCTGCCCTGCTCCAGCACATGGCAGCAGCACCTCTGAGGCCTTCAGCCTTCTTATTGTTCCTCTGCTCTCCTCCTCTCCACGCCTTTCCCTCTCTCCCTTGCTCTCCAGCCACACTCCTTAAATCTCCTCTCTGTCCTTGTGAGAAGCCTTGGGCTTCCCTTCTCCAAGTCTCCACTCACTGGGGCACAATAGCTGCCATTCTAATGCAGCACCACCATGCTTGAGGGCCACAGCCCCCCAATTTCAATACAGCATCCCTATCAGAACAAGGTACCATTTCTTGAAAGACGGTGTAATCCAAGAATTGGAGTGTGTAATTTGAAACAACCACAGACTATATGGTGTGTAAATTGCATTACTGAATCTACACAAATGATAACAATCTTCCCACATGCAAATGCACTCATCCCCTCTATGGGCCTCCAAACACCCCCTCCCATTCTAGCATCAGCATGAGGTCAGGATATTGTTGTGTAAGCTGGGCTAGGTGTGGAGAAGGAGCCCCAGTGTGACTCTTACCTACTGTTCCTCAACTTAAAGACACAGGAGCTGAAGAGACAGGTTTGGTATCACACATACCCTTAACCTACATGGTAGCACCAGTGTGGGCGACCATGACAGACACTCCTCCTCAGAAGAGGGGGGAACAAGAGGCAGAGGGACCCCTGATCTGAAGAAAATCTGAAAGTCAGCTGCACACACATTGGAAATTCCCTGACCAGGCCCTGCTTCTACCAGGAAATATTTCAGCAGACCTCTTGGCTCCTCCCTGGGTGCTTGATTTTGTCCTCTCATCCTCCTTCACTTTCCTTGAAAGGCAAATCATGTTTATTAGCTTCATATTTTCCTCACCCTGCTTCCTGACTGCAAATTTGGATGATAGAAAAGCCTTTTCTTATTTTACACTCTCCTTTTAGTCCAGGCTGGAAATGTTTAATGAATGTCATTCTCTTTGAAAAAAGCAAAAAAAAAAAAAAACCAGGTGGGTTGCCTGCAAATCTTACTTGGATTTACTCAGTTAGACAAAGCCACACCCAAAATAGCTTCAAGATCAGATCTCTTCTGGATCTTAATTGACATTCTGCTGGGAAGCTGAGGGATGACTTCTTTAAGCTTCTTAGAAGCCCGAACGTGATTAAAAGGGCCTGTGAGGCACACGCCCTTCAATTCATAAGGGATCTTCTGTCTGAGGTACTACCTTTGATCTGCCTGGTTCTTAACAGAGGGTTTTACAGTCACACCCTTGGTTTCATCTTTAGACCACATTTTTCTGAAAGTGCTCTGGATTTGATTATGACACCATTTATTGTCTGGAGAGCCTGAGCTTTGTCAAAGCCATCAAGTCCAAGTTCCTTCCTGTTCAATGGAGCTGTCTCTACTTTAACTCCTGCCTCTCATTTTTCATTATACTGGCCACAAGAAGAAACCAGGCAGGGCCCTCAACACTTGACCTAGAGAGCTCAGCTGCACCACCCAGTCCACTGGGCACAGGTCTCATTTTCCACTTTACTGCAGGCGGCTGAGTTGCTAATCCACCCAACAAGGGATGTCTTCCCTTCTTGCCTGCAGATTAAATGGGTCCAGAGAAGGCTGACTGTAGGATCAGCAAGCTAGTCAGGCTTTTCCCTCCAGTATATAACCAGCACTGTGGTACGGCGCCTTCCCCATGGTTATATGTACATGCCTGGATCCAGTGGATGTGTGAGTGGGCATGCTGGGCCTGGGAGAGAGGGGATAAAGGGGTGCAGAGAGCACATTATAGGATGAGCATGGTAGAATGCCAGAGAGAGCCCAGAGAAAGAGTATGAAGATTCTCAAGGGGCTGGACTGCCTTCCAACTTCTCCCTACTTCCCTAGCCCCTGCCCTGACTGGTGTGTCTGTGTAATTGCCAGAACCAATAAAGAACCTGTGCTGATTGGTGAGCATAATGCTTGCACGACGATTGGCATAACAAATAAGATGCTTCCTCAACAATTGGCAACGAGGATGGGATAGTTACCCAAAACTGACCTTCTACCCCCAGGCTCCTCCTTGGTAAAAAGCAGGACTGATGATGTTCGAATTATCCAGCTTTTGCATTGCTAAGTAGAATGACAGAATCTGATGGAGACAGAGACTGATGGAGGACACAGGAAGTGCATGTGGTGGAAAGAGCCCTGTAAGGAATATGAGATACTCAGGCTCTTTTTGCTTCCTGCCACCAGCCTCTACAGCCGCCACCTGCAGCCTTGCTTTTCTCCCAGGTTGCATTGCTTACACGTGATAACATGTGAATGCAAAAAGTGTTTGGGAGCATGAGCATGGGCACTCGAACCTATGATAACAGACACTTAGGCTGAGAAATGAGGACTTAAAGGCGAGGTCTGTGGGGGCTAAAGCACACTCAGATGCTGCCTCCCTGCCTGCTGGTCTGCCTTTGTACCTGGCTTTCTGCCTCAGCATTAAAGGCCTATCAAATGTATCTGGGCTCCAAAATTCTCTTTTCATGTGCCCAAATCAATAGTGACCTGCCCAGCCTGGGATTGTGGCACAAGCCCTCACCTTAGCACAGCAAAGACTGTGAGAGCTGACCTGGGCTAGAAGGACAAGTGACAATGTGTGAGCAGGGACTGGCCTCAGAGACCTGCAGGGAATCAGGCCTCCTCTCAGTGGGCAGCAGAGGGGAGTCTAGAAAAGAACCAGGGGAAGGAAATGGACCAGTCTGAACCCAAAGCACCTAACACTCCTTTCAGCCAGCCACAACCAGAGGCACCTTCCTCCTTGTCAGAAGCCCATGTCAAGGTGCTGCAGCTTGGGGGGGAGGGAGTGCCTCCACATCCATGTGTCTGTAATGCAACCAGGCCTCATTGCCAGCTGTTGGGACATTGAGCTCACTGATCTGTGTTTAGGTTCTTTATTGGTTCTAGCAGTTACACAGACATACCAGGCAGGGCAGGACCAGGGCCAGGGCCAGGGCCAAGGGGTGGGAGGCAGACAATCCCCATAACCCCCCAGGATTCTTCATACCCTTTCTCTGGGCTCTCTTTCTTTCTCTCTTTCTTTCTCCCTTTATCTCTCTTTCTTTCTCTTTCTCTCTCTCTCTCTCATTATTTCATGCCCTCTGCACCCCTTTACCCCTTCTCTCCTAGTCCCAACCTTACACATGTGCACACCCACTGGGCTACACAATCATGGGAAAGGGCACATTACTACAAGTACTGGTCACAGGCTAATGGGGGAGGAGTGTAAACTCACCCTACAGTGCCACATCCAGAACAGTCCCTGCCACCCTCCTGGCTTCCTGTTCTGATGACAGCTGAGACACACAACGGGAAACCTGATAGAACTCACCTGGATGCCAGTAAAGCCACCTGTCACTTTTGGCAGACCTCTAACCTTCACCTGTGGGGAGATAAATATCACCAACATACAGCTGACAGGAATGAGATAAACAGTGCAAATGGACAAGAATCAGAAGTAAATTGTGTGACTTCTAAGATTTCTTGAGTTTCCTTCAAACTGTAAAAATCCATCCTTCATTCTAGGGAACTAAAACCTCTCCTCTACCTCTGTTTCCCTTGCCAGAAGCCTCAGTTCTCTTACTGCCCCCAGGAAGCCTGGAGGCCCTTGGGCACTGTTGTAAGCAGGGAGCTTAAACATAAACCTAGCAAGTAGAGGGACCCAGGGTGAGCATGGCTTGAGTTTTCTCAGCTCAGCTCTGTGTGAGCTTCAGCAGGTCACGCCCTTCTCTGCACCTCTGTTTCTTTCTCAAGAAAATGAAGGGGTGAGGATGCATTCTGGAGCCTCTTCTGCAGAAGGTTGAGTCAGTGTGGATGGAAGGAATACCTCCTGGGTCCAGTGCTGGGCTCCCAGGGACAGAGCACCATGGAACAGAAACAAAGGGAGTCAAAACCCTAGAACAAAGCTTCACATCTGTAGGGGAGGCCCCGAGTATCAGTCCAGCCAAGGGCAGGGAACAATGGAGGGCAGCAAAGCACAGGCTGTGACTCGGAGGGACCAGACAGTGGAAGGAGCCAAAGGACAAGGAACTCTGGGAACTCTGTTGTGAAGTCATGGTGGTCAGCATGGCCTTGCCCTCACTGAGCTCCATGGAGACCCCAGAAGCCCCCACTACACTTCCCCTCACCTCTAACAGCCTGGCAGCCCCCTGGCATCTAGGGACAATTAGGGCTTCCAGGTTTAGGGTCTTATCCTCAGAAACCCCAGTCTCCTGCCACCTTCCAATTTGGGAGCCTGTTCCTGGGCTTCTCTAAGGAGCAGACTCCAAGGCAGACCTGAGGAAGAAGATTCTGAGGAAGTCAGAGGTCTCAAGACAATCGGAATTTCTGGCAATGGCTAAAGTGTTGAATTTCCTGGGTGGACCTAAATAGGACTGATAAGCCTTGATTAGTAACCCTTGGTTCTTAATTGCATTGGCTGTGATAATATTAATTTGCTACTATGTAGCAAGAAACGCTTTTTTTAGAGATGCATGCTGAATTATTTAAGGATGACATGTCAGGATATCTGGAATTTATTTTTAAATACTTCTTGATAAAAAATTCAGTGAGTTAAAAATAAGGGTGTTATGGAATTCCTGGACCTTGAGTGCTGATGACAGGCCCTGCCTCAGGCACATCCAGTCACCCATTAGACACATCCTCTCAACCTTCCAGGGAAGGAGTTATGGAGAGACCCCCTTTTGGGCCTGCTGAGGGGAAAAATGCACCCCCTTCTGCTCTGTATCAGTCAGCAGTGGTGGCATTTGGGTACCAGCCTTGTCTCTTGATGAACCAAGGTGACAGTAAACACAACCACCATCAAAGCCAGGATCCCAGCAGTTGCTGTGTCCCAAGGAAGTTGTGCCTGGCTTCAGTCAGGCCTGCTGTTGCTCCATGAATTACTGCACCAGGTTTCTTCTCTCCTACTTGCAAAGTATGTGTAATTGGCAACGACTTCCTGATTCTAAAACCCTGATTGATTAAGGGATATAAACTAAGCCAGGCACAATGTTGCACATCTATAATCCCAGCTACCTGGGAAGTTAAGGCTAGGGATCACTTGAGTCCATGGGTTCAAGACTACGCTGGGCAATATAGGAGACATAGTCATGCGTGGGGCAACAGTGGGAGTACACTCCCACCCACCCAGTTTTTCAGTTTTGCTCCCCTGCTTTCAGTTCTTTCCCTACAACCCTTTCTCCCCTCTCCTCTCCAGTACCTATAAAACTTCCCAAGGTGGAAACACATCACTGACCCAGCAGTTAGGTTGGGAGACAGTGTAGGTCTAGGGTATCTGATGGTGCTTAGGACTATGATGAGCATGCCAGTGATCGCTGTCCTGTCCACTATCTTCAGCCCATCATCCTGAGGGAATAAGACTAGGACCCAGGAAATGGGGAGCAGGGAGGGAAGGAGGAAGAAAATGATTGAGTTGACCTCCCAGGATTTCCCAGGATTTCTCAGCCCCTCCTTCCTCTTCCTACCAATCAGGCTCCTGCCCCACTTGAATGAAGGGGGGGGGGTGAGGCAGAGAAGTGCAGAACTGGGAATGGACATGGGAATAGGGGGAAGTAGAACTAAGGCCTCTTAAGGTCCAGAGAGACTTGATGCCCCCTGGTTTCCTATACCCTTAGACCCCATCTCTCCAGGCCTCCACTTTGCCAAAAGAAGCCCGTGTTCTTGGGGGTGCTGGTGAGCCCCAGTGAAATCAGGCCCATTTCCAGGGTCACATCATTTTCTCAATCCTCCACCCCACCCAACAGCCCAGGGAGAGTGAAGGCCTGCTTGAGAGGATCCCATTTTCTAATGTCCTGCTAAAGCCATTTCCACTTGCCCTGCCAGTCTTCATTTCAGATGGGGGTTTAGGGAGGACAGTTGAGGTAGTAGGAAATGGAGCCTGGGACAGGTAGTATTTCAGAGTGCTAATCCTGAGGCCTATTCTGAGAGTGAGCATACAAGGGCCACTCCCCTCCCCCAGTCTTCCCTTTTCCCAGATCTGGGGCTTCTGGGGAAAGAGACTCAGTTCAGAGAATGGGAAAGCTTTTGCTGGGCAGGGCCCAGGAAGATGCAGAAGTGCCATCACCAGACCCAGGAGCAGAGCAAATGACTCCTGTTCATATGCAGCAGGTCTAGTCTCGGTCTGGGCTGGGGTCTCAGTGGACATTCTGAGATGAGGTAATACCATCAGGTAGCTGAGAAATCAGCTTTACCTGGGAATTCATCGGCAAGAAGGTAGGAGCTAGACTCAGATATACCTTACCAATGAAGAAAAGAAATGAGGTTCATTGGCTCCATGGTTGACAACAAAGGAGTCAAATTTTACTGAATATAAAGTAGGTTCGGGGCAAAGAAGCATGGAGCTTGGCTGAAGCTCGCTGGCCAGTCACAGGGTGCTTCACCACGGCAGTGTGTAAAGATGTATACTACACATACAGATTTGAGTCTGCTGGTATGTCCCTACCTTGGAACTAGGGTTCAGCTTAAGGTAGTTGCTTCTACTTACTTAGACCATGTCAGATAAACTGAGCCTATAAATAAAATCCTCCAAAAGAGCAGCTACTTTTTCTCCCTCTGTCTTGTGCTTGATCTCAGGGTCTGAGATCAAGTAAACCATTTAAGCTTGACTCCACTGTCACCCAAATGGAGCCCCAAGGGGTGAACTCTGGCACACTGCAATTCCTGCAGTTTTCATAGTCCTCCAGGAGTCCTCTGGGGCAGCCTTCCCAGAAGAGAGGGGCCTCCAAGTGATAGGGGCTCGAGAGGGGGAGGTGTTCAGACAAGGGTCGAGTAGTAAATCTGCAAGCACACATTGTTGATGACCTGTCTACTCTGAGTTAACTGACAACCCAAAGACACCAGAGGAGTGTGGGAGCTGGTGCTATCAGAAGACTGGCCTCAACACCGTGGGAGTGTAAAGCCAGGTGTCCAGGAGGCGATAAGAAGTTCTGGGGGCTGAACATCACAGACTGCTGGCCTCAGCAAAGGCCTGCCTGCTACTGAACTGTCTTTGTTCAACTCACTATAAGAAGGCAGTTGGAAATGAAATGTTAAGGCCGTTTCTTTAGGGAGTTTACTCCTGTCTTCCAAGTTGCCGGCTATCTGATTAAAATGCACCCTAAAGATTCAATTTCTGTCTCTGTTTTATTGACCTTTGGTGGTGACAGGTGGCCCAAACTCTGGTCATCCAGTCACACAAGGACTCCAGCCTCCTGGGTCAAATGAGCTTCACCCTTCCCCCTGCTGGTGGTCCTCCATCCCAACAGGCTCCCACAGAGAGTCAAGGGGGAAAGATTGCTGGACTTTGTACTTAAAACATCAATTCTTATTTATGATAAAAGATACTCCAAACAGTATTTGCTTTTCAAGTTGCAGGGTAGAAAAAACAATATATGTTATACAAAGATTACTCTATGAAGAACTTATAAAATGAAGAAGAAAAAGGCAACAACTCAACCAAAGAAACAGAAAAGATAGAAACTGCAATCCTAAGAAAATTCATGTCTGGAAGGCAAGGTTGATTTTAGCAGTAAAGAGGAAAATGCAAATTAAGGGTGACAATGGCACTTTGTGAGAACATTGTTTAAATTTTTTAAATTATAAATTAATAAATAGCTCTTTTTTTAAGTTAAAAGATTGGCCATTTTCAGAGTTGTGAGAAAGCCTGTGAGAAAATTGACAGTTTGAAAAAGTGTTGGTGAGAATATAAATCAGTGTATCCTTTCAAGAAATCAATTTGTCCAGATTTATCAGAATATTAAATGTGCTTCCCCTCATGCAAACATTTCCATTTATTATCTACATGAGAGAATATAATCCTGTATGCACAAAGAGATAGATAAAAGGTTATTTGTCACAACATTTGTTACATAATAATGAAATTTGAAAATGAATCAAAAGGCCACGAATAGGAAAGGAACTACATAAAGGACATTTCATCATTAGCACAAGAGTCCATGTCTGAAGCTGGAAAGGAAAAGGAGAGCTGTGTGTACTGACTGACATGCGTAGATCAAATGGTCAAAACATACTGAGATGAAAATAAATCAAACTGCTGGGTGACACGGATAGTATAACCACAAGGGGAATTAAAATGCAGGTAAAGCTTTATCCGTATATACAATATGTGTCTCCATGTGTGTGTAAGACAGGGGAAGGTGTATGCAAGGAACACCTCAGGATACCAAGAGGTAAAATGTGACAGGGCGTGAGGGGGGGAGGGACAAGCCTTGTGATTTTAAGGCAGTCTCAGTAAAAAAATGTGAACTGGGTGGATGAGTTGCCCAAGTCCTGTTTGAGCAGGTGGATCATGGACTGGTAAACCCTTTCCAAACAATCTGGCCACCACACTGACCATTAAGCATCATGCTAGACAAAAAGCTTTAGATCCTGACTACCGATTATCTCACAATTGCCTGAAGGGAGAAGGCCAGGAACCCAGACATGTAGTTAGAATGAAAGCAGTCTTCAGTTAGGCCATAACCCTTCTGCGCATGCCTGGGTGTAGCCAAATCCAGAACAAGCTCTGACACTACTCACATCTGCCCAGCCTCCTTCTTAAATAACTCTTCCTCACTTCCTTTAGGGAGCCAGGCTAATTTTCCTTTCCAGCATGTGTGCCCCCATGTGGGAGTCTATACAGAAACTTTGCTTAGTTCAGCTACTTTTACTCTTTGGTGAATTCCTTCCCTAGTGGCCAAAGGATCCACTCTTTTGGGTTGAGATCTTTAAAACCTGCACACCTTACTACTATATCCTACTCATTTATTTTAATGTTTTTACAATAAAACTCACTTAAGTTTTTTTTTTAAGTAAGCTTTTTCATGAATGTGGTGGAGAGGACAGTGAGTCAGTCAGAGTTTCCGGTGGCCTTGCCACTCCCGCACCCCTACAGCAGAAGAAAGATCTGTGTGTCTCATCCTGATCAAATCTCCAGCTGACAGGCTGGTCTCAACGTTCTCTCTGGAATGTCATCTTTCCTGTGGTGTGTCTTTACACATTTGTACTATCCTCTCCATCCAACAGAAGCCCTGCTCCATGTCCCACTCCTCACTCTCACATAACACAGAAAGTAGTGTTGTTTCGGTTCACCTAAAATCTCAGACAAAAATGCCTGTCATGCCCTAAATACCAAAAACCAAAGCAACCCAAAGTTCTGTTGACTGAGGAGAGGATAAGCAAACCACGCAACGAGCATGCGGGGGTACCACATATCAGTGCAAATAAACCACCGATACACACAACAATGAATTTCAAATTCATTATGAAAAAAGTTAGAAACAAAGGCTTATTACACTTCTTAGGCCTCAAATTAGAAAGATTTTCAACCAACACATACTGTGTGATCCTGTAATAGGCAAAACTTCTGAAATAGAAACCACTAATGGAGGGAATTCAGGGACCAGAAAACTTTTCTCTCTGCTTGTGCTGATGTTGATGAGATGACACAAGTTTGCCAAAACTGTAAACCTGACTCTAACTTAAAAAACAAAGCAGAAATATGTGTCTCTCACCAAGATGCCCACTCACCGAAGCCTCTTCTGTTCACTCCATTCGCAAGACTGGACTGGACCAAAAGGGCATCTGAGGCAGGGCTTCCCTGCTTCAGTTCTCCCATCTCCATTCACTCCTTCTGCTGCCCTCATCCCCTGCTCTCCACCCCTATACTCTAGCAATGGAAAACACCCTTCAAACACCCTGGCAGTACCCTATACAAGCACCTGTTAGAGTGGTACTATTCTTGATGAAGGAGAAGGGTCCTCTCTTCTGCATACACAAGTATGTCTCCTCATCTTCATTCTGCTGATAAAGAAACTTAGACCCCAAGAGGAGGGGGGGGTCGATGTTCCTATTGTATTCACACTCTGTGCATCTGACCTTCCTATAATGTGACTTTCAGAGACCATTCCAGAGTAAGCTAAGAGGGCTGATAACAGATCATCCTAGGCATTCTAGAATCTTCTTAATCTGAAATCTGACCATGGGGTAGAAACAGGTGGGGAGGGGGGATATATGTACTTTCCAACAATCTGGCCCTTATGTCCTTCTCTCTACCATTTTATCCAAAAGTAGTTCTCTGGGCCATGTGTCCAGCAGGAGGGACTGGTTCCTCAAGCTGACAACAAGCTTTGCTGTGATACAAGCATACTCTTAATAAGGTTCATCTTTCACAAGGGCTCATAATGGTTCACAGGTGATACGGTGGTCAGAGCACCTTGAGGTATACAAACAATGTAAGAAAAAAAATATTTAGTCAATAAAAAAATAAGGTTGATCTTTCAGCATCTTGAGCAACTCTCAGTAGAAATGTTCCTTGAAACTTCAGGGAAATGGGAATCCCCCTTGTAGAATATATTCCATAGAAATACATATATGAAATGAAATATTTAATTACCCAGGGATGCATGTCCTAATTCCTACCACATAAAGTTGTTGATAAACTTAGGTGATTAAAGTCTCATAAACCATGTAGCATTCACATAGGAAATAGGTTTAGTATGGCAACACACTAAAATAGACCAATGTATACAATTAGAGATATACTGTTCATTTAGTTCTTGGAATACCCAATGCTTTTAACTAAAATAAAATTATACTAACCAGAGGGTGGGGGAAGAAATATATAACTACCAAGTGTTCAAGATACTGCTTCTTTTCACAAATGATGATCAGCCTCTGCATACTGATACAGAATGATCTGTAAGATAGTTTATACTTTGTTAGATACAAAATTCTGTCTATAGTATTCTGGCTTTTGTGCTTTGGAAAGTATAGAAATTAAAGATCCATGCCCACACACAATTGTCACACAGGAACCAGTGAGAGTGGCTGTTGGAGTAGGATGGGAAGTGGGATGGAGAGTTTTCATTTTTCAGGTACATTTTATTTGTTTTTTAAATGATTGCATCTATTCTGCATGAATTTTTTGCAATGATTTATGAAAGCCACTACTTCCAGGAAGTTGAAGATGTACTTTCCCTTATTCATTCCACCAAGTAAAATTAAAACTCCTGGTTGTTGTATGTATATATGGTTGACAAATGTGTAAAAGTAATTCAATGGGAGTACAGTTTTTTTTCAATAAATGTTTGGTGCTACAGCTATTGGATATCCATGAGAAAAAAAGTTTTCATCTAAATCTTATACCTTATACAAAAATTAAATCAAACTGGAAGATAGGTTTAAATGTAAGACATAAAATTATGGAAGTGTGGGACATAAATACAGCAGAAAATTTTGGAGTCCTAGACCATAGTGAAGAGTTCTTAGACATGATCCTATTAAGGTATGACCAAGGGGTGTCCTGGGACCCCCAAACTTGCACACTCTGGAGGGATACAGTCATCGGTGTGCACCAAGCCAAAACAGACCTGGTGTGAAAGAACTTTCATAGACTTGTATGCAGAGAAAAAGGAAAGAAGAAGAAAGCACATATGCTGAATAAAATACCCAATGCTACCCATGTCTTGACCTGGGCAAACATCTAGCCAAAGTGGGTCAGCCCAAAGGAGGTGGCTAAGACCTAGGAGCGTACCACTGGTCTCAGGCACCTTCTGCAGGGCACATTAGGCAAGGAGTGAAAGGGGGCAGGCAATTGGAGGTGAAAGAAGTAAAAGCAAAGTACAAGTCAAGGCAACAGCTGCCTTTGTCAGCCCCTTCTTTGTCTCCCACCCCCATGTATCTCCAGGTATCTCATGTATCTCCAGGTATCTCTGCAGGTTTCTCTTCCACATGTCTCTCACCATGTCTGCTTCCCAGCAGTACAGGGTACAAGTTGGGTCACCAAAGCAAGAGGAATCCTTTTCTTTTCTTTTCTTTTCTTTTTTTTTGAGACTAGACTAGGTCTCGCTATTTTTGCCCGAGGAACCACAGGCTCACGTTGCCCGGGGTACCAGAGACTCAAGCAATCCCCAGCTTCAGCTTCCCAGGTAGCTGGGATTACAGGCACACGCCACCACGCCCAGCTGTTTTTTTGGAACTAGGTCTCGCTACAGGCCCCAGGCAGAACTCGAACCGCAATCCCTAGCCCCGGCCGCTTCATAAGCTGAAGCTTACAGGCATGAGCCACCATGCCCGGCTAGGAATCCTTTTCTCTCCCTGAGCCCACAGGCTTTCCCTTCCATGTTATTTATCTCCACCTGGCCACTCATTCTGGCCCTGGTTCAGCAGCTAGTCCATGGTGGCATCTGAGTGGGGGGGAGAAGGGGCCATGGTAATTTCCCTTTTTATGGAGATGCCTCTGTAACAATACCAAAAGCATGATCCAATGTGTAAAAGAAAAAAGTATCAATAAAAACACTTCATCAAAATTTAAAACTTTTGCTCTCCAAAAAGACCCTTTAAGAGAATCAACATTGAATGTGAAGACAAGGAGGGGTGTCACAGACTGGGAAGTGATACCGGCAAACCACATGTCTGGCAAAGGCCTGGTATCACCGGTAGAGAAACAACTGTCAAAAACTCAACAGTAACAAAGAATCCATGTAGAAAATAGACAACAGGCACAAGCAGACACTTCATCAGTGGTGCTCAAGCAGGGAGATGTCCAACATCACTAGCCAGGGGGGAAATGCAAATGAAGACCACAAGGAGCTGTCACTATACACCTAGTAGAATTACTAACATTTAAAGCAGCGATGGTACCAAATGCTGGTGGGGAGGCAGAGAAACTGGATCCCTCGTACATCGCTGGTGGGAACTGTCAACATGAAAATTCAGGAGGCAATTAAAAAGGTAAAATGCATTTATTTGGAGTCAAGGAATTGAAATTCAGGGTACATAGCTTGAAGTAGAAGACCTGAAACATGCTTTCTGGGAGAGGGAAAGTTTTGGGCTTTATGGGAAAAAGAAAGGAAGCTGTGTTAAGTAGTTAAAGAAAAAGCTAATTAGTGTAAAGAGCTTGAGCTATTGGTGGTAATTCTCTAGGAAGAATGAAAAGCAAAGTAGAGTCTATCCTCTAGCTAGAAGTCCATAATTATCAGTTGTAGTTATCTAGATGTAGATGACTTTTCAAACAATTGTTTGCTTGCTGGCTTTTTAAGACAATTGCTTGGGGCCCAATTCAAAGGTGTCTGGTCCAGTTCAAGAGAGCAGGGAAGGTGATTTCTCTGAAATGGCTCCTTTCTAAAATGGTCACAGAAACAAAAAGCAGGCGGTTCAGGCCCCGGGCAGGAAGCAAGATCCTGTTGCATTGCTGTAGCCTTGTGGTGATCTGAAGGGGGTTGGTCTGGAGAAGGTCAAGGTCAGGAAGACACACAAGCTCCTCAACCTGACAAACACAGGTCTATGTCACTGAAGAATGGGCAGATCCAGAGTTCAGTGATGCTGATGGGCAGTCCTCTGAACTCAGGAGGCAGATTACAGGTTTATAACCACACCCAGAAGTATGTGATTGAGATGAAGGCTGGACTCAAATTCCCAGGCACTGTTTATCTTTTATGGCTCCTGGTTATCCTTTTACACATACTTGTGTTAAAGCTGTTGACAACCCCCAGGAGCTCTTGAATATGTTTAAGAACCTGTTACAGGACAGGAGGACGAGCACCCCAGGACCCCCCAAACTTCCCACTGTAAATGGGCTTTGCCATCTTCCACATCAAGACAAAACATAGTAGAAAGGAATTTTAGTATAATTACTGTGTGATGGAGAGACAAGAATGAGAGAGAATATAGTTTCCAAATCAAGCACTCAGAGTCACCATCCCCTTGTGGGTAAATGCCCAGCCTGACAGGGTTGGCCCAAAGCAAAACTACTGAAGGAAAAGGCTTGCCACAAATATAAGGTACCTTGCTGTGGGGACCCATGGGGAAGGGGCAGAAGGGGACAGACAAATGGGGAAGGAAAGGTGCAAAATCAAATCCCAAGTCAGGATAAAGGCTGCCCAGTGTGAGCTTCCCCATAGGCCTCTCACCCATACTCTGTCTCAGATGTCCCCTGCATGTCCCCAGAGTTCCTGGTGCAAGCCCCAAGCTGGAAGCAAGGGCAGCTGCTGTCTCTCTGCTCCATGCACCTCCTCCAGGTCTTCTGGATCTTTCAGGCCTGGTATGGTGGTGACATAGGTGTAGGTGACAGCCTAGGAAGCCACGGCCAGGGCCAGGGATCGCGGTTCGAGTCCCACCAGGGGCCCATAGCGAGACCTAGTCCCAGAAGAATAGCTGGGCGTGGTGGCGCGTGCCTGTAATCCCAGCTACCTGGGAAGCTGAGGCTGGGGATTGCTTGTGTCCATGATATCCCGGGCAACGTGAGCCTATGGTTCCATGGGCAAAAAAGAAAAAAAGATTCCCTTTTTTCTCACAGTCTTCTCTAGCTCTTCTGCCCTGCTCAGCTCCACCCTCCCTTGGGTGGGGCAGGAAACCTGGAACCTCCCCTGACCCTGGGGATACCCTACTACAAACCCAGTGTCAGATCATTGTCAAGTTGGATGAATTAAAAATAATTCCTTTTCCATCATCAGTGGCGTCTGGGGTTTGGTGACCTATAGTTGTTGATCAATGGAGAGTTTCCAGAGAAGCCAGTGGCTTTCATCAACTACCTCCTCTCTGCTGCTCTCACCTGTGTAACATTTACCACCATCTTTGAATGGGCAGTGGGGAGGTAGGGGAGGGAAGGGAGGTGTCATTTGACAGAAATTTGTTCAAAAACAGAGATTAGTGACAATGATCACCTGAACCTGTTCTCAACCAATGCCTGAAGAAATTCCTACATACACCAAGGACAAAGCTCAAGGAGAAACCAAGAGTGTGCATTTGCTATTTGTCCCATAAACACTGTTCTTGGGGCAGACAGGGGAGGGAGAGCAGTGGGGAAGGAGTGGCTTCATACATGTCAGCTTTAAAAAGAATGCAAATGGTAAGTTACTATGGAAAATACTATGACAAATTTTTAAAATATATATATATACACTTATCATAAAAATCAATTACCATATGAAACCATAAGCAATTTTCTTTTTTTTTTTTTTTTTTTTGAGACTAGGTCTTGCTATTTTTACC
The DNA here is from genome assembly GCA_004024945.1 of Uropsilus gracilis. NCBI lineage: Eukaryota > Metazoa > Chordata > Mammalia > Eulipotyphla > Talpidae > Uropsilus > Uropsilus gracilis. Next base: position 7,365 of record PVHY01008424.1, on the reverse strand, counting down.
CATGGAACCCCAGGCTCACGTTGTCCCAGGTACCACAGATTCAAGCAATCCCCAGCCTCAGCTTCCTAGGTAGCTGGGATTACAGGCATGCGCCACCACACCCAGCTATTTTTTGGGACTAGGTCTCGCTGTGTTGCCCCAAGCAGGACTCGAACCGTGATCCCTAGCCCCAGCCACTTCATAGACTGATGCTTACAGCCACGAGCCACCGTGCCCGGCTTTCATGAGCAGTTTTCTTAAGCATTTATCCCTGAGAACAAGTATTTGCATCTACTTAAAAATCAGTATGTGGTTGTTCACAGGATCCTATTTGTAACAGCCAAAAACTGAAAACAACCGAGATATCCCTCAATGAACTGTGGCATATATGTGCAGTACTACTCAGCAATCAAAAGGGAATGAATGCTTGATATATGCAGCAGCTTGGATGAACTCCATTTTGTTTTCTTTTTAATGAGATACCATTATTTTATAGCCTTGTTTGTTTTTTCACAGTATAAGATTTCTCCCCTCAGGTGTGGTCACCATAATTTTCCTACCACCAAAGCACCCATAGCTCTCCACCAGAGTCCATTGTGGTCTCCTCCCTTTCCCTGCCCCATTTGCTTTCCTTTCTCTCCCGCTCCCCTCCTGGATGCCTCAGATATGGTCACTTTTCAAGGGTCAGTTTTCAAGCTTGTCTTTGTCTGCCCTTTGGTTTCTCTATGTTCTACAAACAAGTGAAACCATCTGGTATTTATGTTTCTCCTTCTGAATCACTTCACTTAGGACAACCTCTTCCAATTCCATCCATGATGCTGTAAATGGCATGAGTTTAGCTTTTTTGATAGCTGAGTAGTATTTCATTGTACGTTTGAAGACATCTGCCTGTCTTCTTTGGAGTAGTTCTCCCCATTTTTTATTAGGTTGCTTGTCATGTCTTTATTCAGTTGTGTGAGCTCTTTGTTGGGCTTTGACATCAACCCCTTGTCAAATGTATGATATGCAAATATTTTGCTCCATTTAGTAGAGTGACTGTTTTGGTTACTGTCTCTTTTGTTGCACAGAAGCTTTTTAATTTGATGTAATCCCAGTTGTTTATTTTCTCCTTTGTTTTCCTTTTTAGAGTACACAGATGTTTCTGAAATTTATGATATGGAGTGCTTTGCCTTCTTTTCTTCTATGTATTTTATGGTTTCTTACAGCCAAATCTTTTGCTCATTTTGAGTTGGTTTTCATGGTGTGAGATAGTGATCTAGTTTCCTGTAGTCTAATTTTTGCATATAGCAGTTCAATTTCCCCACACCATTCATTTCCTTGTTCCAGTGTACATACTCTGCTATTTGCTGTAGTTTAGTTGCCTATAAATGTGTGGTTTTATATCTGGATTCTCAGTTCCTTTGGTCTGTGTCTATTTTCGTTTGCTTGTTTGTTTGTTTTACCAGTGCTATGCTGTCTCAATTATTATGGTATTTTGGTATAGTTTGAAGTCTGGAAGTGTAATACTTCCATTTTCTCCCCCTTTTAGTCAAGTGAGCTTTGACTCTTTGGGGTTTCTAGTGGTTCCATATGAATTTTAGTAACATTTGTTCTGTTTCTTTGAAAACTGCCATTGGAATTTTTATTGGGTTTGCATTTAATGTGTAAATTGCTTTTGGTGGATGGCCATTTCGACAACGTTGATTTTTCCTATCCATGAGCTGGAAACACTTTACCATTTCTTAATGTCCTCATCTATTTCTTTTGATACTAGGACTCACTATTTTTGCCAGTGGAACCGCAGGCTCTCGTTTCCCAGGGTACCACAGACTCAAGCAATCCCTAGCCTCAGCTTTCCAGGTAGCTGGGATTACAGGTGCACATCACCACGCCCAGCTATTTTTTTGGAACTAGGTCTCGCTATGGGCCCCAGGCGGGACTCAAACTGTGATCCCTAGCCCCAGCCACTTCATAGGCTGAAGTTTACAGGCACGAGCCACCGTGCCCGGCTCCCATCTATTTCTTTTAACAGCATCTTATAGTTCCTTCGATAGGTCCTTCATCTCCCTTGTTGGGTTTACTCCTAGGTATTTAAATATGTTTGGTGAAATTGTAAATCAGATAACTTTCTTAATGTCTTTTTCTAACTCATTTTTTATAAAGGCAACTGATTTTGTGTGTTGATTTTGTGTTCTGCCACTTTGCTGAGCTAGTTTATTGTTTTCATGAGCCTTTCAATGGAGAGATTGGGATTCTCTAAGTGTGTTATTGTATCATCTATGAATAATAGCTTTACTTCTTTCCCAATTTAAACTTCTTTCATTGGTTTCTCTTGCCTAATTGTATTTCTAATACTTTGTTAATAGTAGTGGTAAGAGTGGACATCCTTTTCTTGTATCAGATGTTAGTGGAAAGGCTTTCTGTTTTTCACCATTGAGAATGAACCTAGCTATGGGTTTGTAATATATGGCTTTTATTATGTTAAAATTCGTTCCATTTATACCAAATTTTTCAAGGGCTTTCATCATAAATGGAGGAACTCAGTTATTTTTTTCTCAGTGGAAAAAAAGTTTGTTTCAAAAGGTCTCTATGATTCCATTTATATAACATTTATATAACATTCTCAAAATGGCATACATATTCAATAGATGGAAAACACATTAAAGTTGTCAGCGGCTAAGAATGCTGGGAGAGGGAGGAATGGGTGTGACTGAAAGAGGTAGCTCTCAGGAAGATCTCTGGTGATGAGACAGTTCAGAATCTTGGCAGCAGTGCCGGCTACAGGAATCCCTGCGTCTGGAAGAGGAGTACCTCTGACCTTTCTGAATCTGTAGTTATTATTAATAGTGAAAAGCTAACAGAAAAAAATAGGGTAACAGTTTTCTGTTAAACTGCTACCCTTAATCAACCCCTCACCCTCTCGCCAAGGCTGGGGGTAGGGCACTGTGGGAAAGGAGCTCTTCTGACTTCTTTCAGAGCCAAGAACATGGTAGGTTCTTAGCAACTGCTTTTTGGCAGTAATGTCCTGGTGTCTAACCGACACAGGTCTGGGACGTTCTGCCTTTCCAAGTTTCTACTCTCTCTCTCACTCTCCCAGGGAAAGTTAGGCCTGGGAAGAGGAGCCTTTGACCAGAAAAAAGGGGAAACTGTTTAGGCACGCTAGCGGCTGTCTTAACGTACACCACTAGGGGGCAGCAGAGGCTGGAGAACGAGTCCCTGCTCAGCTCTGGCGCTGACCGCAGCGTTCACGCAGAACTCAGGGGTCCTTTCCCTGCCCTGCCGCTTGCAGGTGCCAACCTTCTTGAGCGTTCCCCAAGCCCGATCAAAGAAGGAGCCAGATGGGGCGAGACCCCCTAAATCTGACACCAGAGCCATAAGGTAAGGCAGCAAAGCAGCGGAGATGGAATTGGAGAGGACGGCCTGCAGCAAGAAAACATGGACAGGTCACAAATGAATACAGACTGGCCACCCAACGCACACTTAAGACTGAAAACCTACCAGCAAGACTCACCTGGTTCCAACGACACAGACCCTCACCCAGTGACAGGACACTGCCACAGGAAAGGAGACTGATGGACGCAACACAGACTAGTAAACAAGAGTGGGGTTTGAGAGAACGGAGAGGGCACCAGAGGGAGGTGCCCAAAAATCACTTACCGAGGTTGTGATCTAAAGAACACAATAAATAATATTTTAAAATAATAAATAAATAAAAATAAAAGATTCACCATCGAAAATAAACAAATAAAAGGGGGGGTGGAGAGAAGCCAGAATGCCAAACAGGGGTGGTCTCCCGACCTTAGGGCTAAAAATGGGGAAGGGGCGCTGAATAGTCGTCCTCCCTCCTCCACTTTCCTGATTTCGAGCCATCTGACACAATTCAGGAGCTTCCTTCCACCTTCAGGAATGAGGCTGCTCAACCAGCCCGAATTTCAGAGAACCGTGGCCCTCCAGCATGCAGAGAAAAGTACAGTTGTCCCTGAGCTGTTTTCAACATGCAGCCCAGGGCTCATCTGAAATGGGTTTTCTGAAAAGGAGCCGAGCACAGCGGCTCGTGCCTGTAAGCTTCAGCCTATGAAGCGTCCAGGGCCAGGGTTCGCGGTTCGAGTCCCGCCTGGGGCCGTAGCGAGACCTAGTCCCAAAAAAATAGCTGGGCGTGGTGGCGCGCGCCTGTCATCCCAGCTACCTGGTAAGCTGAGGCTGGGGATGGCTTGAGTCTGTGGTACCCCGGGCAACGAGAGCCTGAGGTTCCACGGGCAAAAATAGCGAGACCTAGTCTCAAAAAAAAAAAAAAAAAAAAAAAAAAAAAAAAAGAAAGAAAAGAAAGAAAAGAAATGGGTTGAAAAGGAGAAGGGAGAGGATCCTGAAACATCGCGGGACTTGGAATTTCTACGCACCTACTAAAAACATTTTCTTCAGGGCCGATGGGGAGAAAGCGTTTCCTAGGACCAAAGCCCATATTTCCCTCCTCTCACACTTTATATGCACCGAGAGGGTGAGAGCGAGTCAATCTGAGCAAATCTGCCATTTACAAGTTCTATGTTCTCAGTCAAAGCACATTGCTTCTCTAGGCCCCTATTTCTTCAACTGTATAGCGAAGAAAATGATAGTTACTTCCTCTGGAGTTACTCTAACGATGAAATGAAATGAATGAAGTGTCGTGCACTGCACCTGGCTTGGAACAGGCCATTAATAAGCCCCCTGCGGGCCATGGTACAATTCTGTCTTGTACCCATTCTGGTTGCAGTATCCTTCTTTGCCACCGGGAGGCGGTGCGGGACCACCATACGGAATGAGCGCACAACAAAACTCTGGGGAAGAATTCCGAGGCTGGAGGAGCCGGGAACTGGAGCAGCGTCGAAGAGAGCCTGTCTTCTTGCCAGCAGTCCAGAAATAGGCTCAGGACAGGCCGAGGAGTGGAACTGCCAGAGATCCTCAGTCTGGGAGTCCAGGAGTCCTCCCACAGTCGAGGTTCCCCACCTGGAAGATTTAGAGACCCCATCCACTGTCCCATTCTGGACACCATCCTAAACATATGGATGGGTGGCACAGAGTATCATAGCAGATACCCCTTGGAGAGGCTATCCTAAGTATTCACATTTGACAGACTTGGACTGGGACACTTTTGGAGATCTAGGTTAAGAAACTCACAAATCTGGAAACTGTGGACAAGTAATTAAATTCTCTATCTTTTTTTCAAATGAGATTTATCCTCTACTGGTGCTTTCAGTGACACTAGTATATAAACCCATACTCCGCACCAGGCCTACACATCAGGCCTGCCCTTCCATTGATTTCCACTTCACCTCCCCTCCCCACCAGGCTGGCCCCAGCACTTCCCAGGTCACCAACACCGCATAGGCAGCTCCCCCTCCCTGGGACCCTGTGCCTCCTGAAGGCTGCCGGTCCCCTTGGTCCCTTCACTTCCTTCCTTCCAGCCCTGGCCTCCTCCCCAGGGAGGCCCTCCCTGGCCGATCTTAATCTTCCCCCAGCAGCACAAAGGCTACCTGCTTCACTTGAGAGCTGTGCCTCTGGCTTTATCTGTTAACTGTCTTTCTGTCCCAGGAGAAGGCAAATGCTCTGACAGCCAGGTTCTTGGTGTCCTATTTCTCTGTCACTTAATAGGATCTCAATAAATATGTCTCGACTGAATGCATGACTTAATGAATTAATCTGCAAAAGGCTCGGGAAGGGTTGTGATGATGATGGCTCTTTGTAAAGACGATTCAGTGTATATTACTGTGTGCTCGTTTGGTGCCCACTATTCAGATTTGGGGCATTATCGTTGTTAATCTCATAAAGAGTGTACTGGGAAATAATCCTGGTCTGGGCCCCAAACTCGAGGTCACCGTGCCTCTTCCCGTTCCTGCCTTCTTCCCGTTCTAGGAGCTGAGGGTGGCCCCCGGGCCTGGGAGAGCTAAGCTCTTCTGGAGCGTTGGAAGAGCGAGGGTGCGGGGAGTTCAGGAGCTGCGTTCCCGTTCCTCCTTCCTGTCCTCTCCGGCCGTTTTCCCGACGCCTCCCTCGCCCGTAAGAACCAGGTCGGCCCAGGACTGCTGCCTCGGCTCCAGCTCAAGAGGGGCTAAAACTCCGGAGATTTCATGCTGGTGTCACGCGACGCACAGGGAAACACCAGCCGGAGCCCCCGCGCTCCCCCGGCGACCCGCGAGAGCCAAGAGCCGGCGAGACGGGAGGATGGCGGTCTTCTTCGGTTTGGGCTCGACCTGGGAGGCTGACAGGGTGGAGAAAGGGCGCGGGCGGCCCCGAACCTGGAGGAAGGAGGCGAGCGCAGAGCTGCCAGCTCCCGAGCGTTTAATTCCGACCCCCTCCGGGCAAGCCCAGCGGCCGCGAGCGTGAGTAACAAGTGTGCAATTATGTGTGCAACTGGCGTGTGCGCGAGCGCACTTGCGTGTTCGGAGGAGGCTGGAGACAGCGAGCTTCACAGTTCACACAAAGAACGCTTAGAGGGGAGACGTATACATTGCGGGCGGGGAAAGGTGTTGGAAGCCTGGGGCGGAGGACGGGGCATTCAGGACTCGCTCTCCTCCGGGGTTGGGGCGCCGCAGCTCCGCAAAGGGCCCGGCGGAGCGGGGAGCGCGGGGCGGGCGAGCGCCCGGGCCGGCTCCCAGCCTATTCTCCGCAGAACTTTTTTCCCTCTCCCCCTTCCCTCGCTCTGCCTCTCTCGGGGCGGTCTCCGGGGACTGTCTCTCACATCCATTCTCCTTTCCTCCTTGATTTATGCTGCAGAGTGGAACGACCTTCCCTGACCTCATTTTCATGACGGCGCGAGCACACCCGGAGCCGCTACGCACATTCCGGAGCAGGCGCGCGCTGACACTCACTCACACACACACACACACACACACACACACACACCCGCGCCCTGGGCTGCAGGAACTCCCCGCCCCTAAGTTCACACCAGCTCCGCCACATTTCCGGGTACTGCCGGGACTGCGGACCTTCGGAGACCAGAGCCTCATTAGCATCTTGCTTTGAATATCATTTGCATTTTATTCATTTCGAGTCAAAACGCTCAGAACTCTCCCAAGCCCTCGCACTCCCCAGAGCTTGAGACTCGTAGGGCGCCAAGACTCCGCGGCTGCCCCCACCCCACAAATCCTCCGGTAGCCAAAGCGCCAATAACCACCCACACGGTCCACACAGGAGGAGCTGGCGTCCCCTGAGCGCCGGGCGATGCGGTCCATCTCGCTAAGCACCACCGCAAGACCTAAGCGCTACGCTGTGGCCATTTGCGAATCGAGGAAACTGAGTCACAAGCCCTGCTTGCTGGAGGTCAAGGAGCCCAAAATGGACGAGCGACACTAAAACCCGAGGCAGTTGGACAGCAACGCCAGGAAGCTTAATTAACCACTTCGCTGCGCCCTGCTCCCACCCCAAGCCCCCCCCCCC
>PVHY01008423.1:20683-61903 GCA_004024945.1 Uropsilus gracilis | reverse complement strand
CACCTGTAATCCCAGCTACCTGGGAGGCTGAGGCTAGGGATCACTTGAGTCTGTGGGTTAGGGATTACCCAGAGCAACATAGCGAGACCTAATGAATGAAAGAAAGAAGGAAGGAAGGAAGGAAGGAAGGAAGGAAGGAAGGAAGGAAGGAAGGAAGGAAGGAAGGAAGGAAAGAAGGAAAGAAGGAAGGAAGACAGACAGACAGACAGAAAGACATCCCAAGTTATGGGTTCTTACCTCTATCCCCAGCCCTTATATTTTTCCAAAGTCAGAATGAGACTCTTAGAATGCAGACTAATTTATTGCTAAACAAAGGGTTTTCCTAATTATTTACTACAGAAACAAACAAACAAAAAAGATCACCCCAACATTTTCCAAAACCTTCAGTCTCTTAGTCCTGTTGACCTCATCATTTGTCCAGTCCTTCAGAGTTCATTACATGTGTCCCACACAGAACATCCTTCCTTCTTCTCTGGCATGCTCCAGCTTCCAAGCAGGTCATTGAAGGTGTGATGCTGTCTTCTCCTTATCAAATGTATGTATCAACTAGGTCAATGACATTAGTGGGGGAAGTGCCCCCTATCAAATGGAGACCAATGAAAACAGAATTTAAAAGGCAAAGGATTCAGTATTTACAGCCTGGTATTAGATCCCTCGGAAATGAGTAATATTACATGAAGAGTAGCTATTACAGGTAAATTTTTCTTTCAGCATTTAATGAATGACTTCGGTACCAGGATATTTTGTAAATAACTATGACCAGATACCCTTGCAGTGTCAAAATAAACAGTTCTGCATCAGGACCAAGTTCTAGAAGTTATAAAAAAGCTGTAATTCATCACAGAAAATGCATACACAAACCACATATACAATAAAAAAATATAACTGAATTATTGATTGCTTCAAAAAAAGAAGAAAAAAATGTAGACTGAGGGAAATAAGAACAAATTAAAGTCTTCCCAGGACTTGGAGCTTGTTTTATCCACAGTAATTGGGCATCCCACAGGCTACCGGTCAAGTCAGTAGCCTAAACGTTTGTTTTATTGTGGGTTTTATCGCTTTCTCACAATCAGCACATTGAAGGGTATGTTTTAGAATGCATTAGAGCATGTTTCTTTTAGCACCTACAATAATCATGTTAATAGTATTCATAATGACAAAAAATGTAGTATTTTGGATGTTAAAACTCTAGAAGTTAGCAAAGGTTTCTTGAAATTTTCTCCTCACAGAATGAAGGGGAACATGAAAGAATTCTGACATTTCTCTTTGTCCATTAACATCATCACTCCACAACTTTCATATTAAAAGCACAGGCACTTGATGACTTTAGTCGTTAATAAACTGTCCAAAGGACATTAGCAGGCATCAGGTGCTTCCCTGGATGGGGGACTGTCAGGCCTTGCAACAGGAGCCCCAACCAGGCTCAATCAAGTTAATTAGAGACATCTGCAGCACACAGATCAAGCCAGTCTAGCACAGGCAGCTTATTTGCAGCAAAAAGGTACAACTCATGTGGGAGGTAAGAAGGCTAGAATGACAAAAAGATAGCCATCAGTAATGTGAGCCAGCCTGGTCATAGGAGCAGACTCACTACTCAAATAAAGCTGGTAGAACCAATGCAAATGTAAGCTGATGAAAAGACTGCAGGGTAGCTGAAGAGACCTTTGATATGCTTAGCCCCTGCAGGAATCTCAACACTGTAAATGGAGCACCCTCCGCTCCTCCCCCAGCACCTGCTTGAACCCTTCATTCACCTCCACATTACCTCTGGGAGTTGCTGGCCCTCATTTCAGGGACTCCAAGCACTGTTTTTCTGCAAACAACTCTGCCCCCTTTCAAGATGCTGTTACTGATGGGGATCTAGCTCAGGGACATGCTGTGTTTAAAGTTTGCCGTCTTTGTATAGCTGACACTTTGAAACTTTGCCTCTGGAATTTATGTTCTATATAACTCAAATCTTGGCTCAAGAAAGCCACATCATTCCCAAATGTTTCATTTCTGGCTTGGTTTTGAGCAATCTGGCTTGACGGAAGTTATGGAGTTGGAGTTCTAAAAGTATTTCTTCTATCCATCCTTTTTGTTGAAATCATTCTTAAATTTCCAAAATCTGATAGCAGCCAGTTTCTCATGAATTCTACTAGATTCTATTGATGTTTCTTTACATGCACACCCCCACACAGAAACACACAATCTAGGTGTCCTCACCAGTGATAAATAGGGCTGTTTTCTCCAGGTTCTTGCTAGGAACACTGTCTTATGTGAATGTTAACTACAGCTCACTGGGGTGATGATGAAATTATGTCCAAAATCAGGAATCACTGATCAAACCAATGTGGAAGCTGGAAAATGAGTCAGTTTAATGATCTAGAATTTGGTACGGAATGGATGTTCATGATGAGACACAGTTTCCAGCACCAGAGCAGGTTATAATTCAATGTCTCAATCATGAACGATTATACATTCATTTGACTTTAACATTCATACAGTTAACACACCGCTGTCATGTCATGTCTTAGATGCTGATGTGCGTAAAGTACAGTCAGTAAACTGGTGGCCAGTGAACCAATTTTAACCCCAAATGTATAAATTTTGGCTATCACAATGTTCCAGAGTAATCTAAACCCAGATTTCATATGAAGTACGGACATCTAATTTCCCTTGAGATATTAGAAGTTCTGGCCTCACTGATGTCCTTCATACATGGAAAAGAATTCCTAGAAAGAATGAGCAACCATTCCATTCAATGGGGTCCTTACTCCCCTATCTTGTCCACAGGCTGGACTCTCTGTTAGGTATCTGCCAGACTGCAGCAGCTACAGAAGTTAGCATTCCCTGCGAAAGAACCTCTGTCTTTGTCATTTCTCTGTGTTTGCCATGTAATCAATAATATTTTACAGATTGTCTTCTACTTTAAGAAATATTCATCAACACAGAACAGCCGGAATAGAGTTTTCAAGGATTTCAGACAGTCTGAACTCCAATTTTGAATGTAAAAATTTCCCAGAGGATCAGAAACCCTTGTTGAGTTTTCCTCCAAGCATGACTAATTCAAAACAGGGAGGAATTATGCAACCATGCATCGCTGCACTGGCAATGAGTAATGGATCAATTGCAATTCTCCCACCTACAGCATCCTGGGACAGCATTATACATGTAGAGAATGTGCCTCTAGGCCACCAACCTCCTAAAATGCCAGGCCTGATGATGTCAAATACTGGCCATTACAGAGAACAGGACCTCAGTCTTGTTGAATCTGTTTTGGAATGAAAATGACTGCCTTTAAAATACCATGCTCTCATCGAGAGTTCCTCACTCTGAAGACAGAAAAAAAGCACAAACAGGACCAGGATGGTGTTGGCTGAGCTGGTCTGTGGAGGGGACAAGGGAAAACCATGAAGACTAAAGACACTGTAGACACATGACACATACAGGGCCAGTCTAAGCAAAAGGATAAGCCATGGTACCTTATCACTGTCAGGCTGCCACTGTTCAAAGGTAATCCAATTTTGACCAAAAAAAATCACTGTCTATTAGAGTAGATCTTCCCACCATCACGACACCAATTGTACAACCTGAGGTTCCTTCCTGTTTCCACATCCTTACTGTACCTCACCCAATAAATATCTGGGTTAAGTCGTTTACCTGACAGTGAAATGATGACTACTACCCTGTCAGAAGATGCATCCTCAAGTTACTACCCAACGGAACAAAGGTGTCAGAGTAGCACGGTGAAGAAACAATCCTTTTTTCTCCTTGTAAGTTATACAGCATTAAATGTTAATAATTAATTTGTCTTTGTGTTTTAACACACACCATCATTTCGATAGGCACTGGTGCAACCTCACCCCACACTTGGGCAGTAGCTAATCATTTCACACACTTCACACTTACCCAGCTATCAGTATCACTGACCTCAGTCAGCAGAGTGTGAAACAGCAGATGGTTTGTGGAACTCACTGATGCCTTATGAAAATTTAGCACACGAAACTATAGACGGGTTTTGGTGGAAAATGGTAGTTTATGTGAACTTTCCAAGAAACTCAAGAGAAACAAAATGTCACGCCTGTCGATGTCAAAAGATTTGGGATGAGGAGACTAGGAGAAAAATGTCAAGAAATTCTAAGATTTTCAGTAGCATAATATTTCAAAGTGCTCCAGAAGCTATTTTAATCTACTGTATTGCTAAAAGAAGAGCAAACCTGGAGAGCTACTTTATTTCTGTGGGATTCTCAAGGACTATGTCAACAACACTGTAACCCTGCATGATACAACTTGTGATAGATTTATCTAGAGTATGCACAACCTTATTATGTGTTTCTCATGAGATCATTCCATTTATACCATTCCAAAGTGAGAAAGCCCTTTGGATTGTTCCATCTGCAATTACACCACTTTAGAGTCTCCAAAATTGCAGGCTGAATTGGTTCTGGAGCATGGGATGTTGTTAATTAATATCAACACTTCCTAGAGCCCTTGAAAATGTCTAATATTGAAATATTTTACAAAAGTGAATTTCACACTGTGTTCATGTTTTTCACAGCATGGCACCTGTCTGAAATGGTAAGAGTTTGAAAATCAATAAAACATGAAATGGAAGATACCAGGGTGGCTTGAGAGTTTTTTTTTCTCCCCGTTAAAGAACTACACTCTTGAGAGCAAAACAGAGTACATAACATTTAGAATGGAAATATGTAAACCTTTATAAGTCTCTATTTTCATAACTCCTGCATGAAGCTGGGATCCAGTGAAGTTTTACTGATAAACAAAACTATCAACTGGTTTGTTTGGAGTTTCAAAACATACCCTTGGATTCCTGCTGTTTCTCTCCTCTGGTTTAATTAACTATAAAACAAATGAAAATGACCAGTTCAATGAGAACACCTGGGGGAGGGTGGGGTGGAGAGGATTGCACTACTGCCTTTCCAACAAGCCCAATTCTTAGAATTTATGTGCCAACATTCTTTGACTCCAACTCCCTAAAGCAATGCTTAATTTTAGTCCATTTAGCTGACTTGAAATGTTTATTTTTCATACACTAACACACCTACATGTGATGTTATCATGCACAACAGAGGCCTATTCCTTTTGTACTTATTATCATATGATGACTTCTTGAAATGACTTCATGGGGTTCATAAATAAAAGCAAACCTAATGAAACCAGCTTAAAAAAAAAAAAGCCAAATAGAAAGAGGATGGGAAACCAATGATAAGGAAAAACTTTTTTTTTAAGAGACTAGATCTCACTATGCTGCAGAGTAGTCTTGAACCCATGGACTCAAGTGATTCCTAGCCTCAGTCTCCCAAGTAGCTAGGATTACAGGATTACAGATGCATGCCATTGCACCCAGCTAGGAAAAACTCTTATGTCACACAATTGCTGACTAAGTGCATATGAACCAAGAAAGTACAGCACGGGCCTAGCAGGGTTAAGTTTGGAGTGGGGACAGCAGAGATGTTTGTAGCATAACACAAACTCCCCAAGCTTCCTCAAAGAGGGAACTAAAGCATCAGGCTACAACACAGTTTCAAGAGGAAAGGTACTGGCTTATCAGTTTCATCCATACTTTCAAGGATCATGAAAGAGATTAGCCACTAATCTCTTTGCAAGAGAAAATTCAAAGACAAAAGCAAATGGAATGACTGAATTGTTAGAGGGACAATGCCAGTCTGAAGAAATGATGAGCATTTAATAAGATGGTGAGCAGTATGTTTTGCAAATTTTTTTTTTTTTTTTTTTTTTTTTGAGACTAGGTCTTGCTATTTTTGCCTGTGGAACCACAGGCTCTCATTGCCCAGGGTACCACAGACTCAAGCAATCCCCAGCCTCAGCTTCCCAGGTAGCTGGGATGACAGGCGCGTGCCACCACGCCCAGCTATTTTTTTTGGAACTAGGTCTCGCTATGGGCCCCAGGTGGGACTCGAACCGCGATCCCTAGCCCCAGCCGCTTCATAGGCTGAAGCTTACAAGCACGAGCCACCATGCCCGGCCTATGTTTTGCAAATTTGTTCATGGGAAATGACAGAGGATTATTAAGATTGTACATCTTAAGTTACATGTACTTTAACACAATAATAAAGGAGTACATTCTTTAGGATGAGAATAGTTTTCTTAATAAGAATTTGAGAAGATATTTAACGACCATGTCAATGTCTATATAAGGTATACTCATCAGAGTACTGTATTACTGCAGTCTGGATCTCTGAGTACTATCTAAAGGGTTTCTCTTCTTTCAAAATAGATTAAATAATTCATAATCTTTTGAACTAAGTAATCAATAGAAAATCATCTGGAAAAACCTTTATCTCTCTGCATGGTTTACAGGTGCACTTCTAGACCTGAAGTTAGGCCTGCAACTGTGAAAGAGCAGATTGGAAGAGGGCCTCTGTAGCCTCTTTACTTGTTGACCTAAGAGAATCACTGACAATTACATTTATTTCATTCATTAGGTCTGTCTTTCAGTAACAGACATTATAAATATTTTTCTTTCTGTTCATAATGCCACTTTCTTTGGGTAGGCCTGACAGTAATAACCAAGCAAACAGTAAACGTTTCGTCAAGGTGTGGCTATTGTGGTCTTTTGACTATACTGTGTCTCTTGACTAATGTCTATCTATAATTTTCCTTTCTACAGGTTGGTTCTTACATGACTCATCTAGGCCACAGTATATAAATTAGTTTTTGAAAAAGTTGGTGGAGAGTAATGTTCCTAGACTTTTAATTACATAGCACTTTATTGGCAAAATTATGCAAATCAACACACCATAAATCAAATACATGCCTACTCTGAAGAGAGTTCCCCTGGTTTTGAACCTCACTTTAACAAGCTGTCACTCAGAGGCTGATATTTAAAAGTAGAATAACCGATGAGCAGCAGTAGGAATTCTGGGCATTTTTAGTGATAACAGCTACAACCCAGGAGCAGGTTGCAAGCCCAAGGAAGGAAAAAAATCCAACAAAAACATCCTGACAGATATATAGTGCCAATACAGAAATACCTTTATGTCATACCTAAGAGTTCACATGTGCCTCATCTCCCAGCTGCTGTGTTCTAGCCTGTAACCAAAGAAACCTCCTGGCTTCTCTTCTTTATCCAGCAAATAGGCACATCAAGCACAGAAGCCAGACAGCTATGAAGAAAGAGAAAGCAGGTAGGGGATTGAAAGGCATAAAGATCTAGTCGAGTAATATTCTTAGCATTATTCAGAAATGTTTAGTTGCGTGCTCAAATTTATCATTAACAAAGAGCCTATTTCCCAAAGGTTTGCACTGTGTAATTAGCAGCAACAAATACTGGCCCTGCTCAGGTCAACCTATGGGATTAGTTACAAAGGTTTTGTAAATTTCAGAAGCGATCTACACAGATGTCTGGGAAAAAACACACAAGCACACAGACTAGCACAATGGATGAAGCCACTGCCATTAAGTAGTTTAGGATTTGTGAGACTCAGACAGCCAATACATTTTATGGTGGAAGTCATAAAAGTCAGACAGGAAAATATATATAGCATGAAAGTTGCAAACTTCTAGACAGCATGTAAAAAATGCCCAAAAATGGCAGGGCCAACGGAATAAACATACCACACAGAGCTCATTGGTCTCAATAAATAAGACAGGGTCGCCTGAGCTTAGTTCTGCGACTGATGAAAGTCCTTAGTATCTAATTATTTTTGTAAAAGGATTGAATTTTTCATGCTCCCATTTACTGTTGTCATTAGATTGCTTCATACTTCATTAGTCTGCTTTATAAAATGAAACTTTCATTTTATAAAGAGAACTTCCTATACTTCTCTCAAAGTCTGCCCCCCAAACATAGGATTAAGCAATGCTTAGCTTTCAATCATAAAGGTATGCTAAACTAAACTATATACTTTGCAAACACATTTGACAGTTTATATCGATTAAGCGATGTCAAATGAAATCATCACACTGTACACTTTGAATATCTTACAATTAAGTTTGTCCATTATTCTCAATAAGGTTGAAAAGAAAGGCCTCAAATTCAAGAAAATGATTTTAACTTTCATTAAAAAAATTGTAAGAGATGGTGTTTGGTATACTGTCATGAATAACAGTTAAGGCTAAGGATATCATCTTAACCACAAATTGCTCTAGTTTGTGGAGATTTTTTCCTGCTTAATAAACAGACTGGCTCATTTTCTATGATGGTTTATTAGTGTTAAACAGGTTGGCAACTTTCAATTCAGAAGTCAAAAGATTATCTTGGTTGCCAACAAAAATAATTAATAAAACACCTTTAACTCCAGGGTAAATATATAAGCAAGTGCATGGTAATGGATAATAAAAATAGCACTTCCTTCTACAGCTGGTGCTAATTAAAATCTGA
This sequence comes from Uropsilus gracilis, assembly GCA_004024945.1. NCBI lineage: Eukaryota > Metazoa > Chordata > Mammalia > Eulipotyphla > Talpidae > Uropsilus > Uropsilus gracilis. The sequence continues at coordinate 53,556 of PVHY01008423.1, read as the reverse complement.
TCAGGGCAATAATTGAGCAGCGCCCAGGCTACCCTTGATTTTTCTTGTCAGGTTTCAATTGTTCGCCACAAATGCACTGACCTCAATAAATGAAAACATATTAAAAAAAAAAAAAACCTAAATTACAGCTTTTCTTGTGCAGGACAAAAAACTGATGTGCTGTCATCAAGGGATTTCAAGGTTACAGGAGACACAGGTTTTCTAGGGAGTCTTTCACTGCCATGGTTGCTCATCCACTAGAAAGCTCCAGAAATGTCCAGATTTTTCTTCAGAGGTTTCCCCCAACAAAAACTCCCTCAAGACACAAACCCCAATTAAAACCAAAGAGTAAGATCCCAAACCTGCATAGAGTGTGTGCCAAGCACTCTGCTAAGGGTTTTACAGGCAAGAGTTCAAGTAGCAGGATCACTATTAGCTCCATCTCACAGTTAAGGAAACTGAGAATCAGACTCCAGAGACCACATTCTTAATTTGCTATGCAATTTTAAAGTAACAAGGAAAAAGCATAAATAGGTATTTTCAAACACAAGAGAAAGGAAATAGGGTTTCCAGAGTATAATATTTGTAAGCTGAAAATACCTTTGTCCAAAAATATTCAAATACCAAATTTAGGATGAAATAGTACTGATTTAATTCCTTGTGATGTCTAAAACCCACCAGTATCTACCTATATTAGTTTTTGTAAACCTATTAGAAAATACAGAATAATATATATTTCTAAGTCCAAAGTGCCCTACAGATTGTGCTTTATACATACCAGGCTTTGACTGGAAAAGTCAACATGTTACTACTTTGATATGATTGCTGGAAGGAAAACGGAGTACTAGGCTCTTCTTCACTTCCCACCACCACCCTCTGCAGCCACCACCTGCAGCTTCGCTTTCCTCCCTAGTTTGGTTGCCTACATGTGATAACATATAATGGCAAACAGCACTTGGGAGCGGGAACATGGGGTGTGTGCGTATATAAGTAACACATACACTAATTCTCCAGTTAAAGAATTTTCTTCCATAAATCAACACATGGCCAGCACTCTGCATTTTTATCATGTCAACATCCACTTCTTTTATTTAAATTCAATTGCATTTCACATGAACCTGCTTTTTTGTCCTATGAAAGGACATGAGACTGTAGGGTAATGAGTTTTCAGGGGTTTTACCCTTTGCCATTAGCCTCTATGACCAACATCCATAGTACTGTGCCCTCCCCAGATTGTACACGCCTGACCCAATGGGTGTATGCATGCCTGACTGGGCTTAGAAGGCAAGAACAAAGGGTTGGAATCACCCTAGGGGTGAGGACAGAGAGGACTGCATGGAGGGGGACACTAGAGAGTGCAAGGGAATGAACCCAGAGAAGAGAGTGTGAAGATTCTCGAGGGCCTGGGGGGCTTGCTTGCCTCCCAGTACTCCTGGCCCTGGCCCTGGCCCTGGCCCTGGCCCTGCCCCTGTCTGGTGTGTCTATGAAACTGCTAGAACCTACCTAGACTGGAATGTCTGCACTGCAACTGGTATCATGGACAGGATAGTTGCATGACAGGGATGTATCAGCTAATCAGATATGCTCTCTGGTCTGAAGAAAGAGTTTAGAGACAGGGTCCAACCAATGTCAATGACTGAATATTAACTGTAATAGCTGACAGAATACAATCATTGATTTTAAAGAGGTAATGCACCAGGCATGTGTAAAGCACTATCCTGGGCACTACTATGAACTCAAGACTAGTAACACAATGACACACTCGATCCTTGAAAGCTCTAGTAGGAGAGTGGAGTTATTTGAAGCAGTTATACAAATCCGTGTACCTTCAACAAGTGTAAAAAAAGGCAAGCAAAACCACAGAGGGTTCCCAAGGGGTGTTCTCAGTAGCAGTCACAATTTATGCAGATTCTAGTTGCTGAGACACTAGGCTTGATGGAGAGAGGAAATACATAAGCAGTGCCAGATTGAAAGGAGTGTCACATGCTATTAATCCTAAACTCTTGATTTCATTCCAACAAGGAATGATCTTCTGTTTTTCCAATATATTCAGATTTGTGACCAGAAGAAGCAATTCCTATAAGCTAGGTGGGGAGAGAACAGAACCCCGGGAAATCTATGCGAAGACTCTTAGAGTAGGAGTGCAGGAGAGCCAAAGGGTAGGCTTGCACGAGGGCCTGGCAAGGGAGTGAAGATGAGGGGAAGAAGTGAGAGCAGGAGAAATCTGACTTCCCAGGATAGGTGAGCAGGAAAGAGGACTTAAAAGTGACAGAAATGTGAATCCAGATGTGTCCCACTGTAAATGAGGAAAGCCCATGCTTCTTACGGATTCTGGACAGTTTCAAGAGAAAGGAAGAAAGGCACTGGCATTGAACACTGGAGGATAGGGCCATTCACAGTCTGGTGCCCTGAGGCCTGAGCTAATGGATCTGATAATAAACCCAGAGGTCACCAACCTTGGAGACCACCCTGGCCAGGATCTCACACGAAGAGATAAAAGCAAGAGTGCCTTTAAGAAGTTTGATGGTTAAACACAGAAAGAGGTTGGTATTCTGATGCATAGTTTTATGTCTTGGTCTCTGAAAATACAAAGTAGTGATTCATTCTTATCAGGAGACCTGGGAATACTTATAGTAGGGAGTGAGGACATTCTCTTCCCAGGAAGAGAAGAAGAAAAGAGGTGAAGAGTCAGGGTTATAATAAGCCTTATTACAGTAGAGTTCATCCACTTTGCTAATTCTATATTTCCAAGTTGCTGAAAAAGATATATGTGCTACAGGAAACAAACAAAGCTTATTGCTTTGCTTTAAATTAAATAAATGTACTTTTCTGTAATTTGGGGACTGAAAATTGAGCCTGGTCTGATGTCCACTTAGGGAAATTTGATTAGGACACAAGCAAACCGGCCAAACTCTTGTGGGAATGAGGGCATGAGAAGCTGAGGATGGCAACCGCTGGCCTGCCCTACCTCTGGGTCCTCCTAGCCTGCTCTCAGAAGAGACCCAGTTCCATGGGAAACAAATGAGGGATGCGCTTGGGATGGGGGCCTGGCGCGCAGTGCTCACAGCAGCAGCAGGAATTCCTCTGGGCCTTGTCATGACATCATTTGTGCAATGTAGCTTGTGATGGCAGAAAATGAAGCTGGTATTTATACAGGGTATTAGAGGAGGACCCTCCCCAGCCAGGCTTAATATGACAAAATGTCAGCCTCAATCATCTGACAGGCTTTGGTCTCCCTCTGTAACCTCTTTCTTTTTGGCTGCTCTTTTTTTATATACATATGACACTAACAGAAAAATAAATTGAAAAGAGCACTGAGGCAGAGTGTATTTCACGCACTGGTGCCAATGTTTCATATCTCATGAACCTCGGGAAAACAATTCGTAGAACTAATTAGTTTACAGTGTTTAAGCAGCTTGTTCCTCGTCTTTAATCTTCTTTATGTAATACTGTGAACAAAGCCATATTATCTTCTGATTTTTTTTATACAGTTTAACAAATATAATCTCCCTTTTCTTTCTAGAGATTACTTCATTTAGACATCAAACTAGGTTGTTTTTATTTTTTTTTCCTGGGGAGAAGGGATATAAATAAATGACATCTATTCGCTTAGGTCTCAATGGTCTACCAGATCCACCCAGGCCCTAATCCTCTTTGTTGTCATGGAATTCACCTGGCTTAATTATATTTACAGTTTTCAATGACACCTCATGGCATACAGGCTTTTTCTGAACTTCTTACAGAGCTTCCTGAATCCCAGCTATAAGTCACATGCAGGCTGCTGTCTCTCGCTCAGATTCTGGATGATGACAAGGCAATCTGCCTTGCCTGGAACTCAGCTTCAGCCCTTAAAGACCAGAGCCCTGATAAATCTCCCCTCGGGTCTTTTTACTGCCCACCAAAGGAACATGATTTAAGGACCCGCATGACCTAAACCCATGTGAATGGCTTAGCTACATGTGTGCAGCGATTAGTTAAGGGGAAAAGCAAGGAAGAGCAGAACACTGACCCTGGGATGGTTTTATCTTAAAATATGGCTCACCAAGTATGACTTTTTAAGAGAAATGCAACTTTTTTTATGGTCCTATCCAAAATGGCCCTTGCCGGCTAAGCTGCTATAGCTGTGACATATTGGTCAAAAAACCAGCTGACTGAAATCCAAGAAGTGGTTAATGCTAGTGTTGAAATAATTATGCATCTGGAGGGTGATATAGCACACACACAACTACTTGCAATAGCAGACAGCTGAAGCAGTGTTAGTCCCCAAGAGAGAGCCTTTTCAAGCAGCAGAAAAACTACTTTAGACTTTTATATATACATTTGAATCCACATTCTTAAAGATATTTTATAGTCTCGGTAAAACATGGTAGTCAGTGCAAATTTCCATTTTGCTTGCCTGAGAACTATTTACTGTCCCATGGTACCGATCTGCCTTAAAGTTCACTCTGTCCTTAATTGTCAAGCAGATTCATTGGTAACTCCTAATTAGTGCGAAACAGGTAACACAGCTGTGACTTTGCAACTGCTGAACACCTTTAGCATCTATATCAAGCTGAGCTCAGGAGCGCTCTCTGCTCCCCCACGAAGGTTAATGGTTTCAAGTCTTCTGAGAATTATGGAGTAGGTGCCCATGGTGCAAGGGGACACCTGAGCTACAAACAACCGCTTCTATTCCTAATGGAGTCAGCAAGAGAAGTTGCCAGCTTCCAGCAATGGCAGCACAGGAGAAATTTCCTGTTCTGTTCTGTTCTGTTCTGTTCTGTTCTGTTCTGTTCTGTGGTTCTGTTCTGTGGTTCTGTTCTGTTCTTTCTGTCTGTCTGTCTGTCTGTCTGCATTGCTTTCAGTCATATTGAAGAGCTGACTCAGAACTCACTTGGACAATTTAAATGAAACGGTGGCAACAGACGTTTTTGCATGTAGTCACACTCTATCGCAGGAGGATAATCAGAGAGGCCAGGTGACACCAGATGGTCTCTTGAGGATTCTTTTGGGTTTAAAGATTTAGGAGTCAGTGACACAAATTACGTATGTGTCCCATGACCGTACCTGAACAGCATAGGCAATGGGACTAAGAAAGCATGGAACCCAGCTTTCCTGCTCATGCAAATTAACTAAGTAGGATGTTGCTGCAGTATGACAGAGTACTTTCAAAGCCACAATCGCAGGCCGGGCACGGTGGCTCGTGCTTGTAAGCTTCAGCCTATGAAGCGGCCGGGGCTAGGGATCGCGGTTCGAGTCCCGCCTGGGGCTGTAGCGAGACCTAGTTCCAAAAAAATAGCTGGGCGTGGTGGCGCGCGCCTGTCATCCCAGCTACCTGGGAAGCTGAGGCTGGGGATTGCTTGAGTCTGTGGTACCCTAGGCAACAAGAGCCTGCGGTTCCACAGGCAAAAATAGCAAGACCTAGTCTCAAAAAAAAAAAAATAATAATAATACAAAGCCACAGTGGCCAGGAAGGTCACAAGAAAGATGCTGGTTATTGTAAGTTGTGACAATTTTGCAATTGCACCACAAGCTCTGAGAGAAACCTGTTTGCAACCTACTGTAACAATGACTCCATTGGTCATTGGTCATATAGAAAAGGAAATGTGTTTTAAAAATAAAGGTGCCCAGGAGAACCACAGAAAATTAGAAAAATGGAAGATAGGTGAGAAATTTTAAAAAAACAAACAAACAAATTTCAAGCGAAATGGAATGAAAGGGCCGAAAGAAGGAAAGGAAAAGGACTAAGTAAAAATCTAAGAGGAAGAGGTGAATCCTAACCCTACTCCACACCTCCTTGAACTTTCACTCAAATTCCTTTTCTGCATCTCAACTCTATCCGCACTATATGGCCCAATTTTTGCCCAGCTCTAGCTCTCAGCAATCCCCAGGTAGAAAAAAACTAAAGGAAAGAAAGTTCCCTCTTAGCTATGAAGAATGAAAAACGTTAAAATGCAAATGCAATGTGAAAAAAGGCAGCCAGACTAGACACACATTTCATAGTAGGGAATTCTCAGGCATAAGTAGAAGCCAGCATGTAACCCCCCTGAGGTGTGCTAGTATAATATAAGTGTTTCAACTTTGCTGGATGACAGATAAACAGCTAGCCTTGTTACTACTGAACAATCTCTCTTTTTGCAGGGCAGAAAATGTTTTTGGTAGAATTGGTCCTTGAGAAAGAGTGAATTGATTGTTTAGATTTTTGTGTTGGGTCAGAAATAATTATTACCATGCCCACTTGCTATGGATTATGTTCAAAAGCCACAGATACTCACTTATCCTGTCTTATACTATGGGGAACTAATCTGAACGGGGGTTTGCTTCACTGACTCTCACTTATTTTAAAAGTCAGGCTTAACAGGAAAGAAAAAGTCAAAGAGATTGACCGAAAAAGGATGAAATGTTCCGTCTGGTAAGCAAACAGTGTTTCAGAGAAAGTGCTCCATGGGTCTTGACCTCACCTTCGACAGTGTGAGAATTCATTTTGCAATATTCCTTTTTTAAAGAGAGATCTTTGTGTGCTTATTTTCAACAGGGGATGGCAACTGATTTGTTTTTCTTCGAACCTAGCCCACTGGATACTGAGGAGAGAATAGCACATTTTGATGCCTCTTTTAAACTTTCAGATTCACCTTTAAAAAAGAGCCAAGGCAACATCACATTCAGGATAAATGTTGTGTGGTTGCTGCTAGGCCAAAGAACTGAGGGTCTCACAGGCAAGATGACATTAAAGTCTTTGCAGTAGAACAGCCCAACCTCTATTGATTCACTTCAGTTCAAGTCAAATTTCGATCATCAGATAGACATGAAATTGAAAACAAAACAAAACAAAAAAATCAAATGATTCTTCAATGTGTGTAAAAGAGTATCTAACTCTGGAAGAGGAAAAAAAAAGCCAAGCCCGCCAAATTCAATTCCACTGATTTGTTCTTCAGTGTCACAGCCTGTGAGGCACTGAGAATGTGAAAAGAAGTACCAGGCATGGTGGCGTGTGCCTGTAAGCAACAGCTTATGGTGTCACAGCAAGGTTTGGGGATCGTGGTTCGAGTCCCACCCAGGGCAACACAGCAAGACTTAGTCCCAAAAAATAGCGGGGCATAGTGGAACATGCCTGTAATCCTAGCTACCTGGGAATCTGAGGCTGGGGATTGCTTGAGTCCATGGTGTGGACATGGGCACAACTTAGTCTCAAAAAAAAAAAAAAAAAAAGAATGTGAAAAGACACTTGAGAATTTAGCAGCTTCAGGTAGCTAGCTAAGTAACTGGATGATAATTATAAGGACATGCCTAACTAAATAGTATGGGTGGTTCAGATAATAGAAATCCTGAGGAAATAAAAAATCAAAAGACAATAGATTATGGAGTGCCAGGGTTTATAGAATTCACCCACATCCACTTTCTTCTCCATCTGAGTACAGGAGAGTTTCATACTGCCTTTTTGTCTAATAGTTACTAAAGGTGGAGACAGAAGGGCAGTGAGCTGAAACCAGGTCCTGTGTTGAGCTGGATCAGGGCTAAAGCAGCTTCATGAGGCTATTATGATGGCTAACAGTTACCTACAGTAAGAAATAAAACTGTTATGCACCTAAGAGCTGGGGGCTGCTTGTTACTGCAGCATTATCAATAGGCACAGAAATATACAAGTACTTCAAAGGCAGGTCACCTAGGGGAAGTCACTATTAAGGTGCTCTCATACCTCCTCCCCTTTCACTGAGAATAGTCAAACACTGTCCTCTCTGCCTGCACAAAGCTCACTCAAATCCTCCACACTGCTCACCAGGCTATCCCAAAACCCACACCTATTCTGTTCTATTCTGTGTTGAAGTTTCAGGTGGATTTCCCTGTCATAAAAGATAGAGAAGAAATGCCTTGGTATAAGAGCCAAGGTCCGTGATAATCTGGCTCCTGGATTTTTTTTTTTTTTTTTTTGAGACTAGGTTTGCTATTATTTTGCCCAGGGAATTCAGGCTCACATTGCCTGGGGTACCACGGACTCAAGCAATTCCCAGCCTCAGCTTCCCAGGTACCTGGGATTATAGGTATGTACCACAACACCCAGCTATTTTTTGAGATTAGGTCTCATTTTGTTGCCCTAGGTGGGTCTCAGGTCTCAAACCCTCGGACTCAAGTGATTCCTAGTCTCAGCCGCACTCTGTAGCTGCGCTTAAAGTCATGTGCCACCATGCCCAGCTGGCTTCTGGATTTTAAACATGTCCAGTCTGTCACGAACATCCAGCATACCAGTGGAACCATGCTAAGCTATGCCTCTGTGAGCTGTACACACAGCTGCTGTCTCCAGGGCCCTCCCGCCCTCTCCTCAGTGAGTGCCTAATCAAATTCTGGCAAGTTTCCCTTCTTCTATGAGTTTCACCTCCTCATGCTTCCTCAGCACTTCATGCATTCTGTTACACACTCTTTTTTAAAAGCTCTGTTTTGATTGTCTGTCTCCTCCCACTGGATGGTGAGTTGCTCAAGGCAGGGACTGACTCATTGTCATTTCCCCCTGAGCACCTAGCACAGTTTCTGACAAGCAATTGGTATTTTCAGAAATAATGAATGAGTCAAGGAAGGAAGGAAGGAAAGTGTGTGTGGACGTGTCCGGGACACTATGAGGCAGAGGACAGGAGCAGAGCTGAGTTTGTCAGACCATACTACTAAAACATAAATTTAGGCAGCTAGGATGATGTCAAATTATGAAGACTGGGAATTTTTTATTACATCTAAAAAGGTGATAGGGAATCATCATTAGTTTTTGAGCAAGGAAATGAAAATGTTGTTCAGCCTCCTAGTGCCTTGTGCCTTGAATGACAGCTATGTTGGTACCACTCTTATTCCCCCTTTGACTGTAAAAGCTCTTTGAAACAGGGGCTGTGTCTTAATCATATTTGTATCCCCTATGGCAACAAGCACAGTGTTTGTATAACAGGTGCCAACAAATATTTGCCGAATTTAATTCCAGAAAAATGATTCCCTATGCTGTGAGGATGGAGAGCCCAGCAAGTAGACTGCTGTATTATATATATATATTAGGTGAGAAATGGACTGGAAGGGGGTTGTGTCAATGGAGATATGGAAGTGAAAAATCCAAGATAGTCTAATAGTTCAATCACCAGGTTTCTAATATAAATCAATGTTTTGGGTCTGAGAAATGGTAGTCTGTAAAAAACACAAATATCGAGAGATTTTCTTTTCCCATGGAGTACTGAAGGCTTATAAATGGCAGTGGGTCAAACAAAAAATACTACAGCTACAAGCAGCTAGAAATACCAACAGCTATATGAAAATTTTATCCCTCATCTTGACAGCTGGCTACATTTTTATTGATTCATTAGCTGATACATTAACTTAATACTTACAAATTACAGTGTACAAAGTAAAGTTGTCTCTAAAACTTATTTAAATGTCTATATGGATTTACCGACTGCTTCATATTGACCCTTTTCACTTGTTCCCCAAAGGCAGTGCCACTGATATGAATGTTTTCCCTATGGTGTATGATTTCCCAGGTATCTCTGGTTTTTCAGTACCCAAAAGGGTGTGCCCACACTTCTGCCTCCTAAAAAGTACATCACCAGCATGTCCTTTTACAGACATCTAATTATTTTACAAATCCCAAGTCAAAAACAGAAATCCATTCTGAAGTTATAAGTGGTTTTATTTTAAGCCCTTCCTTTTTAAGATACACACATACACAGACAAAGACACACACACACGCACACTGATCTAATGAAAACATCTTTAATCTTTATCTTTAATATTCAAAATAAAACCCATAAAATCTCTTAAAGGATGGTCTAAAACTTGAACCTGAGATACTTAATCTTAAAACTCTCAAAGCAGAATACATAGAAATACACTGAATACATTGAAATAGAAATCCAAGTGATGGATAATATGTTATCAATAATATGTTATCACCGCTCAAGTTAATACATTCAATATGCCACATCATTTATACCAAGCTCATGTGTTGAAACAAAGGCAACTTGAACAGAATTAAATCTGCTGTGAGTTGATCTTAAAAATAGACCTGAAAAGTTGATCTTAAAAGGAATGATTCCAGTGTGAATTAGAAAGGAACCTAGAACTTATTTCATTGAATCCTGCAGCTTGAGAGTATTTCTTGCTTGATTTGATCCACAAGGTCTCACATCAATATTTCGCTGCTGCAACTTTCATATCAGTTATTGTGACAAAAGGATAAAAAAAGCACGCATTCCCTGCAAGCACCATTCCTGCCCTGTGTATTCATTTTTAACTCATTCCACCCACATTTCTTAGTTAAAAAGTCATTCTTGCTCCATAAGTTGCCTCACAAGTTTCCAATTCAGTCATTTCAAGAAAGTCAAGCATTTCTTGCATCCTCACCTCACAGCACTGAGATGCCAATGCTGGGGTGGGGCAACCTTCATTTTACCTGGGAATGGAGCTGGCCACCACCTGCACTTGAGTCTATTAGACATGGTAGTTTTGGGGGGAAGGGGGGGAGAGGAGCACTAACTGCTAGCCCATGTGGTCACTACACAGGTAGGGAAAACTGAGGTAGGTAAGCACATGTACACACATGCATTAGGGTGGAGATCTGTATGGTCTTTACTTGTCAGCTACTAGTCATCATGGACAAAAAACACAGTACTAATTCCAACTACTTGAATAACAATATCACCCATCTGGCAGAATTATAGGACCTTTCAGAGAAGCTACTCATTTGAGAACAGGATGAGATTTCATTAACCCTTGTACTTGAGAAACTTAAAGCCCAGCTGGAAGAGAGGAAAGTGGGTCCCATGTCGGCTTACAGCATAAGAATATGTTTTTTATTTATTCTTGTTCAAGGTCACATCTTAACATGATTTACGAATTAGAGAGCACAAGTGCTATCAGAACTCAATTCTAAAATGTTCAGGGCCTCTTGGTATTGCCACGGGTGGGGATAGAACACATGCTGGTTTTGCCATGTTCTAGCCAAAGTGCCTCCAGTGTGGTGGTAAAGCAGGCAAGGTTTCTCCTCTGGGCACATTAAGAACTCTGAGATGGGAGGTGATCCAAACAGCAGGACAACTCTTCAGCATTTTCTCAGGCAAGGAAGACAGCTTCTAGCACAGTCTTTTTTTCTGGAAGACTGGAATAAGGGAAGTCTGTAATTTTTGTGGCTTTACAAACCTTGGAATAAAGGTTGCCACGTGAAAGGGGAGCTGAATAGTTGGAGAGCAGGATGGGAAAGAAACTCTTCTTCTCACTGCGTACACTCTTGTTGAGCTTTGAATTTTATACCATGTGCCTGCATTAGGTGCTCAAAACACAAACATTTTAATTTTAAAAGATTAAATGAAAGCAAAAACCCGCAACATTTTCCTGAAATCACTAATCTTAAAAGTGACAACTTTCTTACAAAATCCCTTAAAATGTAACCAATATTCACTTCCAATTTTGTAAAAAGAAAAAAAAAAGCTTCAGACTTTTAACTGAAAATACTGCACTGGGGTAGACTCTATTATTAAAGCCATATGCCATATTTATTTTTATTATGCTTATTCACCAGAAAGATCCTTGCTTTAATATTATGTTGTTGTTTTTTTAAAATAGAGAATGTTTTCAAAGCAAAGTTATTCCCTCCCCCCACCATTTTTTTTTTTTTTTTGAGACTAAGTTCTTACTATTTTTGCCCATAGAAACTCAGACTCACATTGCCCAGGGTACAATGGACTCAAGCAACCCCTAGTCTCAGCTTCCCAGGTAGCTGGGATTACAGGTGCGTGCCACCATACCCAGCTATTTTTTGGGAACTAGGTTTCGCTACGTTGCTCCAGCGGGACTTGAACCGCGATCCCAGGCCCCTGCCGTGGCTTCCTAGACCACCATTTACAGGCATGCGCCACCGTGCCCGGTGGTCCCTGCCCCCCATTTTTGACAATCAGTATTTCCAACAAATGGGTATTTCTTTTATCTATGGTGATCACATCTGATTATCTTCGATAGGGCTCTAGAACCTTCATTAATCTATTTTCCCACATCATTCATTCTTCACTAGGATCCCATTAGAGAAAGAAACCATTTGTTTATAGCCCTTCTAAAACAAAATCAGGCTGAGGTTAAGTCAGCTCCCTTAATTTCACCCTAAAAGAAAATTGGCCTTAAGGCTTATTCTTCTGTTTAATTTTCAACTGAAGAGGCCAAAAATGCTAGAAAATAATGCAGTCAAGATTTGAAGCCACCAACTAGGGAAAAGTAAATATATCCTATTTGTTACTTAATGCCTCCCTGCAATAATTACTTTTTTTTTTTTTTTTTGGTTCATTTTCTGGAGCAGATACAATACTTTTGTCTTTATCTTTTACAACCAAACACTTTTTAGTAAACAGGAGATAAAAAGACCAATAAAACCTTTGTTCTTCCTCCCTTCAGCCAAACCCTGAGCCTCATTTTATCTCTAGAATTGTTATCTGAAGTGAATTACTGATAAGAAAAATTATAGGACTCAGAAGCTACAAGTATGAGGTAATTGCAGTGTTTCTCACACCTTGTTTCTGTTCAGGCCTCACCAAGAGTCATCACATTCCTATCCCCTGCCTCTGTAGGCAGTGAAACAGGGTAGCCTAAGTAGAATACCTTCCAAGGCTTAAATTCCTTTTCAAAAAAACCAGCAAGTACTTAACAAGGCTAGAAAATCAAGTCATGCATTTATATTGTACTTATTTCAATTCACAAACTGCTAAATAGCAGAATATTAATTTGTTTTAAGGGACCTTTACCTGCAAACCTACTAACTTTAATAATTACTTGCACAAACTTGATGAGATGCTTGTATCTTTCAATGAATATACTCTATGCCTTGGTATACTTGGTGTTTGAAATAGTACCAGTGAGGTGTACTTACACTGAACCCATGCACAACTCTACATGCTTTATAGGTCTTAAGTCACTTAATAGTCACTCCATTCCATGAGGTTCAAATGATTATCACCCTAATTTCACAGGTGAGGAAACCTTGGTGCAGATACAAACACAAAGTCACACTCTAGCTGGTTGCTGTTCCCACTGAGCCCAGGCTTCTGGTTCCAGAGTCTCTTTTCTAAACACTACTTCTCATTGAGCTTGAATCTCTTAAACTGGCCAGAAATGAATAATATAAAACCACCTCTTTGTTTACTTCAGCAATATTGGTATGATGTCACTGACCTAAGTAGCAGTATCCATGAATTCCTTACCATGAGGATTGTACATTTTAATACTGACCCCTGTAAAAACTTAGCCATTCCTCACTCCCCCAAAAAAGTACCAGAAAAACAAAAACAAAAACATCACACACACACACACACACACACACACACACACACACACACACACACACACTTCCATTTATGGCCGGAAACTTTGGATCTAATATCTACAACCCATAGAATAAGATGGCTACTAGCCTGGTGTTGACTGATTGTTGGGTCTGGTTTGGGCAGAAATGGCTATTGGCCTGCCTGACAGGGAGCAAGTGGTCTCTGTAGTCAAAGGTAGGAAAGAAAGCAAGGTACCCCCAGTATTGACATGAGCGATGAGAATGAGAGGTCACCTCTTCCTGACTGGATAACTGGCTGGCTGTCCATGTTTCTCCTTTCCCCTTCCTCCAATCTCAACACAATGCTCCAAAACTGACTGTAAAAATAACAAAAGTATTCCTTCCACTCTACAGGTTTTTACCACAGGCAAAGTGAAAAGATCAGGTTCACTTCATGTTTCTGAAATGTAATATCTTACTAGTGAAGTAGTGAAGTAGTTCCAGCTACATGCATTTCAATAGAGCACTCACCTTTGACCTAAAGGAGGGATGTGAAACACCTACACACAACCCCACACATTTAAGAGGCCCCACCACAGACTGCTCCTTCCTCCTCACAAAAACCTATTTGTAGCATGAGAAACAAATACACCTTGTCAACTCTTGCTCAAGAGAATAGCTACTGGGCAACTTCCTCCAATGCCTGACCAATAATTCCTATGGAGATATATGCTGTAAAAGAAATCTGGATCAGCAAATCTAAGACAAAAACAGAAGAGGACTTTTCACCCTGGACTGTAATATCTCCTGCTGAGATAAAATGGTTCAAGAAAGTATCAAGCAGATACTTCATATGGTTGGTTCCTTGGAGCAAGTCATTTCACATCTAGTCTTGACTTCATGTGACACTCCTTTGGCAAAGCTTGCTGCCTGCCCTTCTCCTGACCAGCTGGCCCAAAGTTAGGGACCTGTGGTTTTTTTTTTTTTTATAATCAGCTCCCTGAAGTGGCTTAGATTCACTTACACAGTTTGGACATGCAAGCCAGTTAGCAAATTGCTTTGCACAACAGTGATACATGGGCATAAAGCTATCACAGGCTAAAGCAGGACTCAGAGTCAGGTGGTAGGTATCTCCTTATCAGAGAACTAGTGAAATTAAGTGGGCAAAAAAAATCAACTCACATAGCTTAAGTCATGAGCAGGAATAAGTTCAGATTTTGGCAAACACACACACACACACACACACACACACACACACAACAACAACAAAGTCAAACAACGAAAAAAATAAATAAAATAAAACAGGAGAACAGAAGTAGAGGTTGGGCAGGAAGAGGTACTTTATAGTGTTAATAAGCTGGTGCACAATTCCTTTTGACAAATACATCTAGAAGATAAGAACCCTGAGAATTTATTGGAGAAAATACAATCATGAAAAGTAAGAGCTGCCTCGACCAATTATCTGCGAATATTCTTTGGAGAGATAGAAACTTTGAAATACGCCAAGCCAAGACCTAATTCAACGGGAACTTTCTGGTTAATCCTAACATCAGTTGAGGGTGTATCTCTTGGGTGTCTGTATCCCGCAGGTCATCTGGGTAGCCCCGCGAGGGTTTAGCACCCTCTTCAATTCATCCCAGTAAAATCTGAGACTACCAGGCAATTGAGCAGACCCACTAGATAATTTTTAGGGCATATTAATATTACAAAACAGAAATGTAGGATCCTTTGCTCAAAGCAGGAAGAAAGTACCATTAAGGGCACTAGAATATAAAGTGCTTTCTTTCTATGGTTTCTTCATTTCTGATTATATATTTGCTGTTTAATGCGGTTCTAAATTAATAAAAGGAAATTATTTAAATTTCGGTGTGAGCTTTATCATTCACTTTTGTATGGTATAAGGACAGTTTTAAAAGCATAAAGAAGTGCATTGAAATTTACATGGAATCACCAAAAGTATCACCACCTGTATAGTGCTGTTCCTGTGTGTGTGTGTGTGTGTGTGTGTGTGTGTGTTGCTTTTACTGTTCATGGACACACTGAAGGAAGCTAACTCAATGAAACCAACTCAACTTTTCAAGTTTTACTTTGATACTTGCACCCTCTATCAACCCTACATGAAAATGGCCGCTTTCGTCAAACCCTCAATTTGCACCCACTGGCCTCTCCTGTACATGTTAGTCCACTAGCATTCTATTTATGGGGCACTCAATAAATACTGCACCTCAATGGGCAAATACACATATTTTATATTCACCTATACTCTCACACAAGCTCCCTTTACAAAATACTGCATCAAAGATAAGACAAAAACATTTGAAATTGTGATACGAGAGATCCCAAGCAAATATGGGGTCCTTTGGAGCTCCCAAGTATTTCTACCTGCAGCCATTACTGGGAGAGAGCCTACCAGAAACCATGACAGCAGGTCTCCTGAGGATATGGCTTTGATACCAATGAAACAAACTGTGGTGACTATGTATGGTTACTACCTTATAAATTACCTGTTTGCAGTTTCCCAGGGCTACATGGTTGGGCCAGTACATAGAAGAAGCTGTCCTCCTCAAGGCAGCTCTGAATGTGGTTAAGCTACTAGCTCAGAAGCAGTCCAGGTAATTATAACAGTCAGAAGATTGTGAATATTCTTTTGAAAGAGACACACACTTTGCTTTCCTCTTTCTTTTTAATCGGCCATAATCAAACCACAAGCACACAGACTTTGGTCCTACTTCTAAAACACAAAGAACTCTAAATATCTAGAAAAATATCAAAATAACAGAAGGCAAAAAAAGATGAATAAAATAAGAAGAGAAAACAAAAGCTGCTCTGGATGCAAAATCCCTTACCGTAGATAAGAAAGCTACCTGTGGAAGGAATAGGCACCGGCGTGGGCACACTTCTTTCCCCTCTGGGTTCCTGAATAGCAATGGTTTCAACTAGTTCAAATTAAGGAGCCAGGCTGTGACAGCAGCTAACAGCTGGAATTCAGTGACTGTTGTTAATCCACCTTAATTGCTTATTATTCTATCAGTTCTTGTTTATGCTTTTGTTATTCAAAGTAATTTTCCTTACACACACAACCAAGCATGGTTTTTGCAAGCTGTGGCCAAAGAATTCTTGTGTTTCAATCCTAGGGCTGTTATTGTTTTGCTCTGAAATGAAAACACATTCACTGGATTAAAAAAAAAAAAAAAAAAAAAAAAAACAAGTTAGCAGTGATGTCCACAGATGGACTAAGGTTTTGCACAGAGATGCGGGTATTAGCCACCTCTAAATAAGAACAAGACTTCTTTTAGTGTTTTAATTAGAGCTGCAGTTAGCATGGTTGCTATTTTCCCTAAACAATTCTTCCCTTCCTTGCTTTAGGGAGGGATTTTCACTCCAACACTTTATTGCACTAGTGAATAAATGAGATCCCAGGGTTCCAAGGAGAAAAAAATTACCAATATAAATGCATCAGGTGTAAATTACCAAGGTAAATAGGCCCGTGGAGACTGTAAAGCTGGCTACACAAACCAGAATATCTGAGAGAGGCCAGCAGGCAAAAGCCCACAGGTCATGGTCCCAGCTCTGCAGAGTACCCAGCGAGTTTGAGCCAGACCATTCATCCTGCAGCCTGCAGGAAGGAATCCACAGCACAGGCAGTGATGCATCAACAATATTCTTAAAAGAGCTTCAGTGAGGGCTTTTCTCGCTCCCTCTCTTTTTAATTCTCCCAAATGCCACTCCTTGGTAGCCTGTCTCCTAGCAGATCCTCCATCCTGAAGTCCTTGCCACATAATCTCCACCTATAAGTTGATCCCTAATAATGATGAGTTCTATGGGGCTTTGTCTACAATGTGTAATAAGGCTAATATGAATTCGAGTTCAGTATTAGCAATTGTGGCCCTTATCTTTTATAAGGTTTCCTACAATTTATGCAGAGATCTTGCAAGGATACATTTCTGGGTTTTGCGTATTCCTCTCACCACAGCACTGCATTGAAAGTCTTTCTTGTTCTCTAATAATTTCACCAGGGCAAGTATAGTCTCACTGTAAGGCTTCTGACAAAGCAGAGACCTATCATGGACTGGTCTCTCTCTGAGAACCTCACTGTTGACTGAATTAAATTTTCTCTGGATATGAAGGGACAAGTCTATCTGTGAGTCTGGCCTTGTCACTACCCAGTACTGTCCTCATCGGCTGTGGCTCTTACTTTCTCTGAGGTCTATCCTGAATGCATACTTGTAAGTCTTGTTTATTTCCCTAGTTGTGTCACTGCATCACGTCCCTTAAAAATTAGCTTGCTCTACCCTGACTGGAACGTAAGACACTGCAGGCAACTGAGCATATGTTCAAATATGATGAAAGAGCTGAGTTATGACAAGGGTCTTTAAGGGATATTTGCCTTGCCCTTAAATCACCTTGACTGTTTTTCATATAGCAAGAGCCTGAAAAATAATCCTTAAAAAAAGTATTTCCTGGGAACATTTTGGCCAAGATCATTCATCTTGAAGCCTGCAGGAAGAGACCTGTGAACCAGTGGGGAGAATTGCAGTGCAGTCAGCTTCAGTTTCAAACACTTTAGTCATACCTAGGGTTATCTGGGCTTTGTTTCCAGTTTCAGAGCATGTACCAGACTAGCTACAGAGTAGTGTGTGCCTAAGATAAACCAAATCGAGGACCATTTCTACATTTCCATAAGCCTTCTTTAGTGCATCTACCAAGTATCATTTGCAAAGACCACAGATCCTTGTTAAAACAATTTAGCTTGAAGATAAAGGCACAGTCATGGAGAATAAATCAATGATAAGAGTTTCTGTCTTATAAGAATATTCATCTGCTCATTCAGTATATTTCAAATGGTTTTACAATAACTATAGAAGCAACACAATATAGACTTTATCTGTAAACTAAGGCTCAGCTCTTCGTATAACAATTGCTATACTGTTTGGTAATGACTTTCCATTTATATACCTTACATTGTGCTCTATTAGAAGTGATATGTAAATGTAAATATTAGAGCTTATTAAATCAGCCTCTCATTCATCACTTTGGCAGCCATGACTCAATTGCCATGATTAGCAAAGATACTCCTAGAATCAATTTTTTTTTTAATTTTTAAAAATATTTTAAAAGTTTAATCCCTAAAGTTATTTCAGCACTCTATTTGGCAAAGTCACTCACTCTGTTTAAACATTTTTTTCAGTGAATATATTTTAATACAGTCGTTGTTAACTAAAATTTAAGATATATATGTTTAAAATTTATCTTGTAGTAGTTAATCCTTATTTTGTGGAACCTGCAAGGATTGTGAGGACCTGAATTAAAAAAATAATTCTTTAAGAAAAAAAAATTTATATATATTTTTTGAGACTAGGTTTCACTATTTTTGACCGTGGAACCTCAGGCTCACGTTGCCTGGGGTATGACAGATTCAAGCAATCTGCAGCCTCAGCTTCCCAGGTAGCTGGGATTACAGGTGCACACCATAATGCCCAGCTATTTTTTGGGGACTAGGTCTCGCTATGTTGCCCCAGCAGGACTCAAACCGTGATTCCTGGTTTCCACTGCAGCTTCCTAGGCTGCCATTTATAGACACATACCACTGTGCCCAGACAATTTTTAAGAATATTAATTTCATATATGAGATTGAAATAGGGGGAAATGACCCACATAAATTCATGGCATATTTTTTAAAAAAGGTCATAAAGTCAAAATGGCAGGTGGCAACTAGGTAAAAAAAGAAAAACAAAACAAAAAACAAACAAAAAACCCCCCAGTAGTGGGTTTAGAACCCTGGGTGATTTTATAAAGTTTAAATTCCTTTCTTACCTTAAAGAAAAGGACTGCAGCTGGGATATAATCCTGATCCTTACCCAACACCCAAGCTAAACCCAATGAAGAAGAAGACCCCCCCCCCACCAATTTGATGGTTTTTTAAGGTGACCCTGTACATTTCCCATGGAAATCACTTAACAGTGCCAACCTGCCACTGTCAGAACTGAGGCTGTTCTTTCTCCCCAAATGTGGTGCAAAACCAGTCCTCTCATTTCACCAATGTAATCCCATTTTCAACCCCTGCCCTATCCACTGCCCCTTTCCCTCACATTCCTCCTCTGATGCAAATATTAAGTTAATTTATGTTCTCTTGACCTACTTTCCCCTCACGCCTCATTGCAACAGGAAGCTGCCCTCTCTGTTTCCTTTGGATCAGTCTCCTCCCAGCCATGAGCTAAGCATAACATAATCCTCTAGAAAGAACCCTCATCATCCCGCAGTCAGCATCAAAACGGTCCCTCAACGGTCTAAATTTAACGAGTGCATCTTCTCCATCTGATGCAAATGAAGCGACAATAATTTCAGAAAAGGAAGCAGCACTTGAAAGAATTGTGTTCCTGACACCGAGGAGGTTTACACAGCGCGTTATGAAGCACAGCTGTATGCTGTTGTTTCGGTATGGGGCTTCTGACAGCACGTGACTAGAGTCGCAGAGACGCAAGCTGTGGGGTGGATGTATACACTCGGACAGACATACTCGGGAGATGCAAAGGAGAAGGTGGCCGTGCTTTGAGTGTATCAAACTATGACTTCTAAATTCCTTTCCATCAAATGCCAGTAGGAGCATTTGATAAATGGCCCCTAAGAGAGCACTTCTCACTGCCTCAGGATAGAATGACTTGCAGGCATACGACACTCCATCAATATAGAGAGCTGGCAGAATGAAAGGCAGGAAGGACTACCCCTGATACCATGCATCTGCTTACTAATAGCAGAGTGCTCCAATCCTCTTCCCATTCATCGCCCACAGAAACCACTCCTCCGAGAGGCACGCCAGTCAACAGATGGTCTTTGGCTAAGGTGTAATCAGGAGCAGCTTGCTAAATTTACCCAAAACAAATAGAATTACAGGCTTTTGCCCGAGACAGAAATTGAATTGAGAACTTGGGTGGTGGATAATGGAAACGAAAATGGAAGCACTCAAAATGTATCACAGCACGTTGGGAAAGGACCAGCATGGGGGAGACTGCTGTGAATTTCACTATTTACTACCAGGTCATCAATTTCCAAAATCCGTCTTGGCCACACCAGATTGTTTACCCTATCAAAGTTTCCAGAATCAGTAAAATCCTCACCAGCAAATGATGAAGTCATCTGCCTTCACCAGCTATGTAGTGTACAACATACCACTCTTGAATTTGAATTTTGTCCGGTTACATCAGTTTCATTTTAAGATCACGGTTAAATGTCAACAATTTTATCCACTCTTACATTCAGAAGGTAAGAGCCATTAAGGATTCTGAATAATGTTGATATTCTAACTTACGTCTGTCCCCAGAATTCTACACTGTTTTGAATAATGCACTGCTTAAAATAATGGCAACATAAAGCCTTAGAAATGGCTGGGGAAAACAAGGTAGTATAAAATTAAGAGTAAATCATTGAAGCAATGCCTTGGATTCACTACATAGAGAGCTGGGACTGTGCAACTCCATGCAAATCTCTGCGTAAGGATGTAGTAAAAGTAAATGGAGCAAAATATGTCAAGACACTTAAGGTCTAAGCAATAAGGTCTTAAAAGGTAAAGCCATTTTTAACCCAAACTATCAGCAGTCACTTTAAAATTATTATCCTCATAATCACGCATATGATTTATCACCAGAGAAACTTCACCGATTAAAAAAAAACTAAAAATATCAGTGACAATATATTGAAACTATTTTTTAACTAATAATCAGACAAGTTTCCTCATTCTTCATGATTTAAAAAACATCACATAGTGGAAACTTCTTTTTCACACCTCTGTCAGGCTAACACTTTCAGCATGAGTTATAAGAGAAGCATCGAAGAGCTTCCTGGTTTCTTTAATTATTTTTGTTGTAAGGGATTCTCCACTATTTAGAAAGAACTCTCCATAGGAAGGTCTTTTTTGTGGCAGTATTTGAGAAGTTTTTAAAAATTTATCTAAATAGGAGCTTCATTCTTCAAGGTCTACATTACAGACTGAAGAGAATTAAAGTATCTTTTCATGTAATTGTTCATGAAAAATAAGGTGGCTGATTTGAAATGAACCTAACATCCCTGTGATTGGTATGAATAAGATAAAATGTACCCCCCCTCCTTTCCAAGGATGCATTTTAGTGATATGTATAAAAAAAAATCAAAAGCTAACTCCACCTTATTAAATAAAATACCCTCTCTCAGAGAACTTTATCTGCTCTCCTGTCTTATCTTCCTATACAGAAATAGAAAATGAATTATGGATGTACAAATAATATATATGCTTATAGGAATAAACATTTTGAGTAGCAGAATAATCGAATGAAAAGAGCACAGCTACAGATATCTAATTACTATATTACCCAGGGCAAATCATTTAACTCTCTGTGATTCCATTTGCCCATCTGTAACATTAGCAGAACACGCAGCCCCCCACCTCCACCTGTCCCCAAGGTATTTGGTGAGAGCCCAGGAAAAGTGTTGATGAAGCCTATTTAGATACCAAGCCTAAAAGGTCTGGCACACGTTTGTGGAAGTGCAATTATAATGATTTTCATTACTATTCCAGTAGGCTCTGAATTTTAATCTTTAGCAATAATCCTTACTATTTGATTCTGAAATGATTCAAAACTATAGCCATGACAGGAAAAACCGACCATATAAATATTAGCAAAATTATGGTACTAGAATATTGTCATATTTATTATGCAATTATTGCTTTCAATAAGCTACTGTACTATTAAAAAGTAACCTTTGTTTTCTGTATTTTATTTTAATGCCTTTTTTCTGAAAAACTACAGAAATATTAATAATAAAAAGAGGTTCTAAAAAGAGAAAACATCTAACAAGGACTTGAATTCAGGGCAAAATGCTATGAATTTTAAGATGAGGGGCTTGCCATATACTAAATAAATATTCATAGTTTATAATTTGTGAGACAGTAAGCACTGAATATCTGAAAAAAATACTCTATATTATATCAAGTGATTTAAGCTAAAAAACTAGGAGAGCTTCATGACATCTCCATATTATTAATTTCATATACATTTCATTACAGAAGAAACTGAGTCCTACACACAAAAGATGTGAAACTATATGGTGCACTATGTACTGATTCTCCATGCAACAAATCTGCAAACACTGCCTACAGCATGCTGTATCAGAAATCAAGGCAGCCGGAAATCACAGCAGACAAGAAGTTTCAGGTCATTGATCTCAGAATTGGAAAATTTCCTCTAGTGAGCCAAAATGAAGTCAGCACATACCATCAACACATTCACAGACTCCTCCCACAATCAACAAAGTAGCATAATCCTGAGAGAGATCATCAGAAAATGTACAGTTCTGTATTGGCAAAGAATATGAATATATAATTAACTGATACAAATCAGTGTTCATTCATTCAGTAAATATGCATTGAGTGTCTTCTATGGACAAAGCACTATGAGAATCTCTAGTAAGAGATAGAAAATAACTAACGATTGTTAAGCACTTGCTGTTGTGCATTCTTCGTTTAACTCATTCGACTCTTCTGACCCAATATTCTCCTTCTCTCTTTCCCCCGAAATAAACTGTTGCTATCATCATCCCCATATCCCACTGGAGAAAAATGAAGCACAAAACGAATACACAGCTTGCCCAAATTGAAAGAGCTACTAAGTGGGAGAGGCAAGACTCAAACCCAAGCTATCTGACTCTGGTTTGTGCTCACCACCACCACACTGTACTACTGCAAAGCAGAACAATGAGGGGAGCATGGGAGACAGACAAAATTTGCAGCAAGCATGCTTTGTTAATGCTGGATCCACTACCCTGAGTCATCCCAGGTCAGGACTGCAGAAGTCTATGGACTTGCCTCAGCAATAGTTTTCTACTCCCTCCTCTAATTTATACAGTATCTTGCACATATTTCTAACTTTTGCACCTATGTTTATATTGTATTTATTTGCCTACAAATTCACTCTTTTTGTTTCAGTCCTCAAATCCAGCATCCAATGAGAGTAGTAAGTAAAAGACTAACCTGTCTCTTGCACATTGCAACTTAGTTGGAAAAACAGTACAAAAGTTATTGTTATAAGTATCTAGGCTGTGTGTGACAATGATAAGTAAGCATTAGTGTTATATTTGCACAGCTTGTTAAATGAAGGATTGGGATGAAGACAAATCTCAAGACTGACTCCATGTAGCCTTAAAGGATGGGATGAATCAGATCACTGGAGATGAAGAGAGGCAGTATGAGGACAGAAGAACAGGGGTAATGGCAAGGAGAAGATGATCTGACCCATGTCTAGATGGGATGGACTGGCATAATATGCAAGCAGAAATTGCAGATTCATGGGAAATTCGGTATAAAAAAAAAAATGAGGAAAGCAGCCAGGCACCAGTGGTGCGTGCCTGTAACAGCTTATGGAGTTTCAGTAGGGTCTGGGGATCGTGGTCCGAGTCCCACCCGGGGCAACACAGCAAGACTTAGTCCCCAAATAATAGCTGAGTGTGGTGGCGCGTGCCTGTAATCCCAGCTACCTGGGAAGCCGAGGCTGGGGATTGCTTGAGTCCGTGGTACCACGGCAACATGAGCCTGTGCTTCCATGAGCAAAAATAGTGAGACCTAGTCTCAAGAAAGAAAAAAAGAAAAAAAAGAAAAGAAAAAAAAAAACCACGAAAAGCAGATTGATGAGTGAGAACAAGCATTCTATCCTGCTCGTGACAAACCGAGGTGCCACAAATGTGTTCTCTGGGCACTAAAAAAGGTTTCCAAGCAAATAAAATGATCAAAAGAGGAAGACAGAAGAAAACATTTTCTGATGCAGAAAAGAAAAAGATAAAAAATGAAAAAGTATGCAAGTAGTAGCACTAGTAGAAACTATCCAGAATCTCGTCAGTAAGATAAAAAAGGTAGCTCAAGCATTCACCCATTTGCTAAGATATCACCAGTTTCTTCACCAAACTATAATCAATGGTTTTAAATGTAAGTAAAATTCCATTTAAGATTTGTTTCTGCCTTATGATCCTATGTGCTAAGGATACAGAAAGAACACCATAGTCTATGAGGATAAGAATCTCAATTTTTGAAAATGAACAGAATAGGGAATACAGAACAATGCATCTTAAAATTCATGAGCCACAGGTTTGCAAAAGGTCAGCAGAGGAGAACTATTATTCTTCTACAACATGATCTGTCAAGAGAAAAAAATATATTTGTTCCAAAACAAATTCTACAATCAGAGAATGGGCAAGGACATTAGAAATAATCTAATCTCACAGCATTTTACAGATGATTAAACTGAATGGACCAGAGAAGTTAAACAATCAGCTCCAGGTCACATAGAAAGTTGCTATATAATATGAATTATAAACTTAGTCTCCTAATTTTGCTTTTCTTCTGCTATCTTTCATAGCAACAAATGCATACACTAGAGAAAGTAATCCCAGTATATTTTGGTACAAACCAAATTTTAACTCTTTAATAATGTCTGAATGGACATTGAAGATTAAAACAATGAAAATGGATCATCATTCATTTTCTTGGCATCCTAGAGGAAGAAATCAGTTTAGTGGGGGTAATGGAAGGGTTCGGAAATAAATCAGAATACCAGACTACTCTTAGAATACCCGGTCTTTTATTTGTGTTTTAAGTATAAAATATACACCAGATTTTGAACACTGTTAAAAAATAAAGTAAAACATCTCATTTAATGTATTTATATTTGCTATGATGAAGTGATAATATTTTGGTTTAAATCTAAAATGAATTTCACCTGCGTGTGTTGCTTTTTAAAAGGTAGCAATCAGAAAACTTAAAATTACATATGTACTTCACATTAAATTTCTATTGAACACCACTGCTCTGAAGAATAAGCAAGATTAACCAGCTGTGAGTTCTGGCATGCAGAGGAAGACCAGAGAAGGAGACAAGCTGCAATCTAACCATTACAGAGATAAGGATCTTGAAAAGAAAAAGATACAAGTCTTCTGGGCATAATGTTATCTCACAGGAAAAATTCAGGGAGTTACCCATGAGAAAGGAATCTGTCCCATCAACTTTGGAACTTCACAATATGATGCCTTTAGGTAAATCAGGTCTCCCACCTTCACCCACAGAGTTAGACTTGTAGTTTATCTTTCTATTTATTGTCTGCAGAACTGTGAGCCAAGTGAAATGCAGGAAGATGACTTCTTATAATAATAAAACTGCACACAAACCAGTCCCTAAGTGACAAAAGTTTCTACATCCAGTGACCACAGCTATCATGTGAACATCCTCACACACAAGCTGCCAAACTACTCTAGATCACTGAGAATTTAACACACATGCACCGAACTGTAGATATGATCAGAGTTGTTAGGTATAAAGCACTATTTCGGTGCATGTCTTATGCTGCATATTTTCTTCAGTTCTTTACTATGCTTTTAAAATGTAAATCTGGGTCTCAGATACATTATTCCAACCCCGACTACATGAGTTGCTGAGAAACTTTCACAAAGGTTTCGTAACTATCAAACTGGAAAAACTGACTCTATTAAGATCAAATCTGTCACCTTCCAAGATGGTTGAGATACAGCATTAACCTTAATGATATAGAGTCTTTACAGAACTAAATTTGCATGTATCAAGTTAGAATAAACACTACTGTCAAAAAGAAAACTATTTTAAAAAGCCAGTATGTGCAAGGAACAAATCCTGCTTTTATATTAGTGAGGAAGAAGTTCTATAATTACATGTAAAGGTATTTCAATATTTAATTTTAATAACTTTTTTCTCATGTCCAGTGTCATTAAGATATTAAACTTATCTTTTGATGTGGTCCTAAAAGAAACTGTTTTCTAGACTTCCTTTTTTACTAGTTCATTGTTTGCATATATAAACACCTGATTTTTGTATACTGATTTTGTGATCTGCCACCTTACTATACTGATTTATTGTTTCTAATATTTTAGGGTTTTCTATGTACACTATATCATGCCACCTGCAAATAGCAATAGTTTTACTTCTTTACTCCAGCATCAAGAAGTTTTAAATAACTTGGAGGAGTAAACTTAACAAAGGAGATGAAGGATGTATATAACTATAAAACTATAAGAATGTTAAAATAAACAGAGGAAGTAAATAAATTGAATAACATTCCCTGTTCATGGACAAGAAAAATTAGCATAGTTAAAATGACCATTTTTACCTAAAGCAACAAATAGATTCAATGCAATCCCTATCAAAGTTTCAATGATATACTTCAAAGAAATAGAACATTACTGAAATTTATACAGAATCATGAAAGATCCCAAATTTCCAAAGCAATTCTTAGTGTTTTATGACTTCAGGTTTCACATCTAAGTCTTTAAATTGTTTTGAATTAGTTTGTGTGTATAGTCTAAAATAGTGGTCTAGTATCATTCTTCTGCATGTAGTTGTCCAGTTTCGACAAAAGAGGAGGAATCTTGACAATTTTCAGTACTTCAAATCACACTACAAAGTTATAGTGACAAAAAAAATATGGTATTGTAATAAGCACACAAAGATTAATATAGAAGAATTTAGAGTCCAGAAGTAAATCCACACTTAGATGGACAGTTAATCTATGGCATACACCAGAGAAAGAAAAGTCAACAAACGATGCTGGGAAACCTGGACAACTACATGCAGAAGAATGAAACTAGACCACTATCTTAGACTATACACAGAAACTAATTCAAAATAACTTAAAAGACTTAAATGTAAAACCTGAAACCATAAAACACAAAGAACAGAGGCAGAAAACTCTAACATTGACCTCAGTTATGTTTTTAAAGTCTCAGCTCTTAGGTCAAGAAAGACAAAAACAAAAGCAAACAAATGAGACTATATCAAATTGGAAGGCTTCTGCACAGCAAAAGAAAACTATCATGAAAACAATAGACACTCTACTGAAGGGGAGAAAATATTTGCACATCACACATGGGCAAGGCTAAGATCTGTAAAGAATTTATACAACTCCACAAAACAAAAACAAAAACAAAAAAACCAAAATACCTAATCAAAAAAGAAGACCTAAACACACACTTCTCCAAAGACATATAGATGGCCCCACAGGTACATTTAGAAAAAAAAAAAAAAAAAAGGGGGGGGGGGGAGAGGCACTTTTCACAAAATGGTGCTGAAAGCAAAGAAGGAAGCCCCTGTCCCTCCCAAAGCCAAGGTCAAAGCAAAAGCTGTGAAGGCCAAGAAAGCTGTACTGAAAGGCATCCACAACCATAAGAAAAAAAAAGCCCTCATTTTTTGGAGGCCCAAAATATCCTTAAAGGCAACCCAAATATCCTTAGAAGAGTGCTCTTAGGAGAAACAAGCTTGACCACTATGCCATTATCAAGTTTCCTCTGACCACTGAGTCAGCCATGAAGAAAATAGAAGACAACAACACACTTGTGTTCATTGTGAATGTCAAGGCAAACAAACACCACATCAAACAGGCAGTGAAGAAGCTCTATGACATTGATGTGGCCAAGGTCAATACCTGATCCGACCTGATGGAGAGAAGGCGTATGTTCGACTGGCTCCTCCTGACTATGATGCTTTGGATGTTGCTAACAAAATTGGGATCATCTAAAGTGAGTCCAGCTGGCTAATTCTAAATATAATTGTTTCAACATAAAAAAAAATGACCATTACCAGTTATGAATGCAAATCAAAACCTTAAAGTGCTGGCAAGGATGTGGAAAGAAAGGAATCTGTTGGTGGGAATACAAATACACTGTTAGTGAAAAAGTAGACTGGACCAGCCCCTATGGAAAACAATATAGAAGTACCTCAAAATACTAAAAATAGATGATAAATTGCCTTGTGATGCAGCAATTCAACTCTTAAGTATCTACCTGAGGGATGCAAACATGTTCACTGAAAGAATATGTGCACTCCTATGTGAATTTTAAGACTATTTACAGCAGCCAAGTTATGGAAGTAACCTAAGTACCTAAGAATCCAACAACAGATAAATGGATGAAGATGCGGTATGCACACACAATGAACTACAACTCAGCTGTAACAAAATGAACCCTTGCCTTCTGCAACAATGTGGATGGAACAAGCAGGGATAGTGCAAAGTAAAATAAGCCAGATGTAGGTAGACACATGGTTTTGCTCATATGTGGAATGTTGAGAAACAAAACAGAATAAGACAACACCAACCTAAAACAAGCCTTACAAACTGACTGTAAAACTGAGACTATCATAGTGGCAGGAGGAAGATGGAGAAGTAAGGGTTGAAGGGGTACCCTGGGCTATGGTAAAGGAGTATGAGTTCTCTGCTGGTGGCTGGATGAACAGCAAACATCTGAAGGGCTAGGATCCTGTATTTCTGAATCATATACAGTGTTGTAAGCTATTTCATTTAAAAAAATAAAACTTTAAGAGGAAATTAGATCTAGCTACTACTTAAAACATTTCATGTAATCATTTTTTTATTGAAGCATTTTATTATATGCTGTAATTATTCTAGTACTTATGCTAATTAAATAGCTATTTTAAGAACTACAGTCTAAATTATCTAGGTGCAAACTTCAATTTTTGAATTCTCTTTAGACAAAAGGCTATTCTTATAAATTTATTTGTAGGATGGTGTTCCTCTTGTGCTATATAGAATTTATGTCACTTAACATAACAAAATTGAACTACATGGCACCTTAGTCATTGATGCAATGTTGCCTAAAATTTTTCTCTATAAAATTCTAAAAGTCGATGTCTTTACAAGTTTTCAAATCTTTGAAATTTTACTAGTCCATTTATCTAAAAGAACCAACACAAAAGGATTGTTACTATGTTCAGTAACAATTCTTCCTACATTCATTAAAGACATATTCAAACATTTATTCAGATTGTCAAATTATTTTAATAATTAGATTAGAAACAGTGGACTGACTATATCTTCACTGGAGCAGATGCCTGCATGTACCTATAACTCTGAAGAATTCTTGACATAGTTGCTCAGAAAATATCTGTGTATCAAATTAGCCATTGTAAGAGTTCAAAATATAAATATTTAATGACTGAATAATTCATGGCAATGGTGAGATCATTCCTTCTTAACAATATGCTGCAAGATCATCATATGACTATCTACTACAATGTAAACATTTTAAGTGATAGCTGTCAGAAATTAATAAATGTTAATGACAAGTAGTGATTAATTTTGTAGAATAAATGGATGAATAAATAAATTACAAAAACTGGGTTAGTGATGAGAAAAATGAATTGTCGAAATATTATAATTTCAAAACTGCACAAAGTTATTGCATTGTGTAGACCAGTGCAATATCCTGATCTTTTCTTCTAAGCCTACTGGATATAAACTTTATCATGGTGTCAAGAGAAGTTATGATCAGTTTCTCTAAAATTACACATAAAGACTAGATAGAATGCTGGTGAGCCATCCAGTAAGGAATTGGTCAGGATCAGAGATTTCTTCTTAATGCGGAACATTCTCACAAACGAAATATTTTCAACTAAATATAAATTCAACCACATGGGCTGGCTGGCCATCACAATGATTGATTACATGATTATTTCAATATAATTCCATGCTTGAATATAATCCTCTAACAAACTTTGAAAAAATGCCAAAATCAAGGATATTCTGATCATTTATTTTTTAAAAGCAAATGATATACTACATCTTGCAAAATATATTCCCTCATAAAGTAAACTGAATTTTTCTTTATTGACTTCCTGTACTAAATCAATTTACAGATTATTGTATCCTCACCTCAGACAAAAAAATATGAAATTTCTTTAAATATAAATTTGCAAACTTTTAAAAATAGCCTGATCGTATAGCTGTAACTTCATCCTTAAAACAACTGTTCATATAAAATCTAAACTGTCCATTAAAAACAAATTTGTCAGAATACAGTTACTATCAACTAGTCAACATATTATTTCTCTGTAAAAAACCACAAACTAATAAGGTGTCTCAAAAACATGTTATATGCAGATGTGGTTTGTTGAAAGGGCAAAGAAACAGTTAGAGCTCCATCTCCTTGGAGCACATTCCACCCAAATTTTCACTAACTTACATAATAGTAAGATCTTACAAAATTTTCATTTCAAAAGACCTACTTTTCCTTAAGATCCTGTGCACAAAACAACTAAAAGGTACATTTTGGGGAAATGAAAAAAATGTCATGATGCTATATATGGCTGCTACAACACTTATTTTACTTCTTTTGTAAGAAGTAGAAAGTCAAAGGAGATTTCAAATGGTGGGCAGATGTAAATGGCATTTGGTTGAAAAGACATAAAGCAGCATTCAACAGGGAAGTCCCACCCACTGAGCCTGTATAAGCACTCACTCCATCTCTGTTGTAGTTGAAGACAGCGGCTGTCAATCAATCTCTACTCTGTGGTTAAAAAAAACCCATATCTCTCCTCAGTAGGGTGTAAATTGCTTCAATAGCCTAGGTAGAAGTGACTGATTTGCAAGCTGAAGGGGGGAAACTGGCTTATACTTCACATACTCTAAAATCAATGAATACTTGTGCCTGTTTTCTGTCTTCTCTAGAAACTTAAGTCTCTTGGAGGTCATCATTAGAGAGAGCCACAGAAGACATGGAGCTGCAACATCTCCCTCAGGTTAAGAGGCTGAGGACACAGTATAGAATTTTCAATGATTACCGCCACTAAAATAGAGTGATGAGGTAAAGTTTAGTCAGTGCAGCTCAAACCACAGTGGTGTTTTCTTGAAGCACATATGGGACCTCTAGGAGGACAGCTCCATCTTACAGTAATCATCAAGAACACTGTACAGAACTCAAAGGTAACCTTGCCAACCACTATTTCTGAGTAAATCACTTAACCTCTTTTACACTTGAGGTGTTCATTCTGAACAACCTCTATACAGGTTGCTTACCAAAAAAAATAAGTAATAACAATAATCATGACACCCTTTGAAGGCCTAGAATTGCTGTAGAGAAAATCAGCTGTGAATGTTTACGTATGTTCCTTGGAGAGGGTGTCACCAAGGGAGCTAGCCTTGCTCAGGTCTCTCCTTTGGGTTAGTCTGCTGGTGAGGACTCCAGACTGATGTGTGTGTGTGTGTGTGTGTGTGTGTGTGTGTGTGTACAAGTCGTACCCAGTCAGCTAAACCAAACAGGTCCACAGTGGGGATGGACCCAGCTGGGAGCATGTCCTCCTCCTGGGGTAATACTGTGTCCTGCCATCCCTGCCTGCTTTTGCCCTCCACCTGTGGCAATGGTGCCTTAGATTCCAGCATGAAAAGCAAGCTTCAAGGTCAGGCATGGTGGCGCATGGCTGTAGGTGGCAGCCTAGGAAGCCACAGCCAGGGCCAGGGATTGCGGTTTGAATCCCGCTGGGGGCACCATGGAGACCTAGTACCAAAAAAACAGCTGGACGTGGTGATGCGCGCCTGTAATCCCAGCTACCTGGGAAGCTGAGGCTGGGGATTGCTTGAGTCTGTGGTACCCCAGGCAATGTGAGAGCCTGCAGTCTCACAGGCAAAAATAGCAAGACCTAGTCTCAAAAAAAAAAAAAGAAAAAAAGAAAAGCAAGCTTCAGTTTAGCTGCTACACAACAGTGTGATGTAGTCAGATATTCTGGACTGGGAAAAGGGGAGGGGGCTTTATCCAGAGGCTGCTTAGCACCTTCCTGAGCCTAGAGAGGAGAGACTGTTAAACTCAATCAAAATAAAATGCCTGTTGAGATTTACAAGGAAACACTTACCTGGGAGCTCAATGAGTGAAATGTAATATAATAAGCATGGTCCGTCTTCCCCTACTCTCCTTTTATTTTTAATTGAGGTAACACTGGTTTGTAACACTGTATGAGTCAGAGTCGAAGGTTGGGGTTTTGTTATCACTTGGTCCCTTTCCCCCACCAAGCATTCTACACAAAGGGATGGTCCCATTGCAAAGTGGGGAACTAGTCCAAGTGTCTCGACTATACAGCAAGTGGAAGCCAGATGTCAGAAGCCGTATGCTGGGCAGATGTTAGACCTTCAAAATGAGCGCTACCTGACTGGCCCTGGATGAAAACATGCTATTCTAAAAATAGGAGGCTGACACCCCACTAAAATCAACTGTTCATTTATTTATTCTACCTGGCAGATGCTGTGAGGCACCAGCTTCTTGCAAGCCTGCAAAACTGCATTCATGGATTCATAAGATGCTTACAAACAGAAAGAGGCTGAGGGTGCCTGTCACTTGCCACTGAGAATGTGAGCACCATGATATTTCTCTTTTAATTCCAAAGTTTACACGGAGAAATGATAGGTGGACAGACAGGAGTGGATGAGCAGAGAGGACAGGGATCTAATCAGTGAACCTGCATGTGGGCAAGAGCAAAGGATGCTGCCAGGCAACCTGGGTCAATGTAGCAGAGGTGCTGACACTAGAACTGGCTTCCTGAACATCTGCAAAACAAAAAACCAGCCAGGGCAGAGGGGGAAGAAATAACAAATCTCAAACTGCCTCAAAAGAAAAACACACACACACACACACACAAAATAAAGCATATTTTTTGTGTTTGTCATGCTAAAGGACATTCCTGTCTCCAGCTTCAGCTCTGTGTTTTGCTACCTCATAAAACTCCAATCAACCTTCCCTTCTCTCAGCACCAAGTTATGAACACCCCTGATCTCAGAGTTAAAGAAAACAGCACCCCCCACCCACTTCTTTCATTCCTTCC
>PVHY01008423.1:9913-20583 GCA_004024945.1 Uropsilus gracilis | reverse complement strand
TTTCCCTTTTCTGTCCGCAGGCAGAGAACCTGTCAGCCTGGAAGGGGACTAATTTGGGAGTTGCTCTCTCTTAGCCCTAAATTCTCTACCATCTGGTATGTGAGAAACCTGATGAAGCACATTCAGAACAAGTCTGATTGTCTCAATACAGGAATCCTCAATGCAGTGGCCCAGGGGCCCTAAGAGCAGGAATGCAGCTTCCCTCTAGACTGTTGAGCAGAAACCCCATTAGGCTTAACAAAGGGAGACAAAGGATCAGATCCTTCCACTGGATTCTTGCCTCACTCAGAGTGGAAGGCTGTGGTTTACCTGTGACAGGCCAGGTAGGTTCACTGTTAATTTGGGCAAACATAAGAGGGTTCTTGGAGCCTTATAATATATCCAAAGTGCCTTTATTCTGCGACAGGGCATATCATACACAGACAGACAGACAGAAAGAGTCTAAGAGAGGCCAAACAGGCACTGACCACTCCTTAGATCCGCTCCCAAACTCCCAAATTGTTCAGTGCTCTAGCCACACAATGGATACACCTCTACAAATACAAGGCTCACTTGCTGACATCTAAACATTATGGCCTCTCCCCTGTGTGGATGGCAAAAATAAACCCAACTTCAGTCCATTTTCCCTACAAAGCCCAAGTCTAAGATTCTAAGGGGCCTGCCTCGCTGGAGTCTCCCTTCTTCCTAACTGTTCTTTTCCTCTTCCTCTCACAGGTGATTCGCTGCGTTCAGGCTGCTGGTCAAGTGCCACTCAGGACACTGACACTCCCTTCCTTTGACAACCACTGTCTTCTTCCAGAAACCAGTTTCATTCCTTGCTCCCAGCTTACCCCAAGTCTCCCCTAGTGCCTCTTCACACTTCAGCCCATTATATACTTTCACTGGCCATGAGGTTAACTCCTTCTAGCCCTCACTCCTTTACCCTCTTCCCTGCTATGCTGCCATTATTAGCCCATATATGTATTTCTGGGACGGCAGACAGTGAATAGTGTCTAACAAGCAGCCCCTTTTGAATGGAAATTTACTATGTCCTGAACAGCATTATCTTCCCAAATGCTATGCAATTTAGTATGTGATTCTACTTTCCATGTAAGAGCAAAGTCATGGGTCCTGGCTCTGTTTTATCTATACCAGGCCTGGATCCCCAAATCAAATCAATGAATTATAATACAGAACTCCAGGTACTTCCTAATCTCATAACCTCGCGTACTCAAGCTCATATCCCAAAGGTATCTGCCTATGAGATATTCTGTATACAGGGAAATTCAAGGCCAGGCATCTGAAAATCATTGCAAAGTAGTTCTAAAATGAACAAAACTGATTTCACTATATAGCTTGTATCATCTCACATTTTTTTAAAAGAGATTAGGTCTCACTATGTTGCCCAGACTATCCATGGACTTAAGTGATTTCCTAGCCTCAGCATCCCAGATAGCTGGGATTACAGGCACATGTCACCATGCCTGGCTACCTTTTTTTTTTTTTTTCTTTTTTCCAGACTAGGTCTCACTATTTTTGCCCGTGGAACCACAGGCTCTTATTGCCCGGGGTACCAAAAACTCAAGCAACCCCCAGCCTCAGCTTCCCAGGTACCTGACTACCTTTTAGAGACTAGGTCTCACTATGTTGCCCGGAGTAGTCTCCAACACACGGACTCAAGCGATCCCTGGCCTCAGCCTCTCAATGCTGGGATTACAGGCATGCACTACCATGCCCGGCCTCATCTCACATGCTTAATTACCCTTTGTGCTGTGTTACTTATCTTTATAATTCAATCTCATTCCTAGACATAGTGGAATTGTTGCTTTGTTGTTGTTTCTTTAAGTGATCAGAATATAAAGGAATTAAGAGTTTAATTTTCAAAAGTCAAATAGAAAGGTAAAAAC
Source organism: Uropsilus gracilis (assembly GCA_004024945.1). Taxonomy (NCBI): domain Eukaryota; kingdom Metazoa; phylum Chordata; class Mammalia; order Eulipotyphla; family Talpidae; genus Uropsilus; species Uropsilus gracilis. The sequence continues at coordinate 18,697 of PVHY01008423.1, read as the reverse complement.
TCCACAAATAGATTAATTCCATCTGTGTTTATATAACGTCCTGAACAACCTATTGGACTAGTAATGTGCTAATCAAACAAGTGTTTTTCATTCTTAGTATTAGTTAATTTTTGCAACACATCGACTGCTCTTATTCCTCCTTTAATTCTGATTTTCCAAGGACATACTCAGATTCAAATGAAATAAAAGGATATTTATTTGGCATGAAACCCACACTTAATTCCTTAATGCAAAACTTCAGGATCCCAGTTGGGATACCCAAACCTGGTGACACCTACAAATCACATTTAGCTTGTAAAACAAGGGTTCCTTCACTTCTACAGAGACAGGTTCAGAAGACACTTGAAAGATTTCTGAACAGTATGAAACATTTTAGGATTTAGAACCCGAAAAACATACTGCACAAAAACAATCCTATATAGATAGAATGCACACACACATATGGTTAACATTAACATTAACATTGAATGTTCACCAAAAAGGGCAGGTACAGAAAGACAAAAGTAGATTTGAAACTATCTAGGGCTGAGGGTTGGGGAATGACTATAAATAGGTAGAAAGGGTTTACTGGGATGAAAATATTATAAATTAGATGCTTGTATATATGATCCTTAATACACTAAAATCCATTGAATTATATACCATATAGAACCCTTGAATTTTATGACAGGTAAATTATCTCTCAAAAGTGTCAGGCAGCACACAGGTGAGCATAAATCCCAGGCCAGACTGGTGGCATTGGTGAGGACAGTCACTACTGGCTCTGAGCCCACAGGCAAGTCAATGTAAGGCACTCTGGATTTCATTCTCATTAACAAAAAGACATAAGCTACTGTGTCTGTTTCATAAACTGTTGTAAAGACTCCATCCTTGGAACTATTTAAAGCGTCAGCAACTTGGTAAGCATTTCTAAACTCTTGCTTTGTCCAGTGCACACCCACCCAAGCACTGCAGTTTCTGTGAATGTCAAGAGATGAAGAAAGTTGGGAAGCACAGCCTTCCACATGAATCGGCCTGTGCTGGTCTGAATCTTGTGTTCTATGGCAAGTTCTATTATAAGTGAACTACTATATTATTCAATGAATGCAATAATGTGTGAGAAAAAATTAAGTAGGAGACATAGAAATTTCTTCAAAAATAAGAAGGTTGAAGGTCATTTAGAAACACAATCTTGAGGAGGATCTATTAAACTCATATTTTCATTCTAATCTGGTAAGTATGAACACGATGAAAGTACTTTGTCTACTCAATTGTCAGGGTCAAAGTAGAATTGGGTTGGGTTTATTGGTGTGTCTTTTGAAAATATTGTATTTTCCTCATGCAATGAAGTGTACCCAGCAGGGATCCAAACTATATATGCAGCAGCAAAACACGATTAAAAGCTTTTTAATGAAGGCACTGTAAACAGCATTTTCCTTCTGCTTTAGAATATTTCAAATACAAAATTAGCAAGCCCCAGAGACTGGAATTTCTGCTACAGGAGAGATGAAAGGTTAACTGTCTAAAAAGGAAAGAATATGTTTGACATATTCTATTTAGAAAATAAAAGGGTCTCCTAATAAAAGCAGAGGCCCACTTGATGGGCCTAATACCCCTTCAATGTTTGCATACACAACCGAGTAATTAGAAAGTCCCACTCCAAAAAATAAAGTAGTGAATAAAAGCTACTGCAGACATGGGTCCCTTGTTTACCAGGCTTGCTGAAGACCCAGAGGTCACTGTGACTGACAGGACTTTGGTGTTGGTAGGAGGGCTACTAACATACACACACATCTCTTGAGAGGAGCGCTGACCACACTTAATAGAAGGGCAGCTACTAGGGAGAACAATGTAACAGGCAAAGCCTGGGGGACCAGTGGGCAGAAGGATGTACAGGATTGCAAATGACATTTCCAGTCTTTTAAATTAACACTCACTAGAAAGTGAAGAACACCCCCCCCAACTCCCACGCCCACACAAACCAAAAATTCCCAGGGCAAAGGGTGCACTTTTGTCAAGGGCAAGATACCCATTTCCATTAGGTACACTTCAGTAACCCCAGATCCCCAAAGTACCCTCATGAATCTCAAAGCTCAAGTTTTTTGGGAAAAACAACATTGTTTTCTATCATATATGGCAATATTATTTTCATGAGATATGTCAGAAAGGAAAAATCCCAGAGCTTTACTTCACAAGGCCGACTTGATCACCTAGTTCTGCTTGAATCCCTAAAAATTCAAAAAGGAACCTATTTCTAGTCATTGAGAGGCATCATGTTAATTATTCAAGATTCTTATCACTGATGATTCCAGTGACCCAAATTGAACAGGACTATGCAGTCAGTTCCATTTGACATAATGATGTTTGGGATATGTGGTTACAAAGAGTAAATCTATTTCCAAAATGTGTTTAAAGAATATGACTTCATCCAAGGAGATGTCACTCTGCAATGTGCACAAAGATCAAGCCCCAAGAACTGGTCACAGGTTAGCATTCCCCTTATCAAGGAGACCAGCTATTTGTTGCTCTCCACACAAACTGTGTACCCTCAGAAAAAGCTCATTTTATTTGTTTAATTTTTGTGTATTTATTTATGTATGTATGTATGTTTATTTCTGAGGCTAGGTCTCACTATTTTTGCCCATGGAACTGTTTATTTATTTTTGAGACTAGGTCTTGCTATTTTTGCCCATGGAACCGCAGGTTCACGTTGCCCGGGGTACCACAGACTGAAGCAATCCCCAGCCTCAGCTTCCCAGGTAGCTGGGATTACAGGAGTGCATCACCATGCCTGCTACGTTGCCCCCGGCAGGACTCAAACCGCAACCCCCCAGTCCTAGCTGTGCTCCATAGGCTGTCGCTTACAGGCACGTGCCACCGTGCCCGGCTCAGAAAAAGTCAGTGCCTGGTAAGCAGAATCACGTCCTGTGACTGAGATTCTGTCCCACAGAGCATCAGTCACAAACTACAGGAGTATGTACACTGAAATGTAGATTTTTACCAAATTGGATATTTATGTTTTCATGATTCTTCCACCTGAAAGCCATTCTTAGAGGCAAGGGAACAAAAACAATCAAACAATCTTGTCTTGACAAGGTCATATCAGGTTTTTCCTAGCTTAATCCTTTTGGAAAACTTCTTTCTTAATCCACTTCATCCTGAAGAGAGCACTGCTCGGGGTTTCTGTGTGATATTGAAACAATAAACAGACATGTGGGATGTCAAAGTCTGCAGGAAAAATAATCCAGAGTTCTTTGAAAGAATGTTTGCTCTCCTGAAAATATAAAAGTCAAAAAAAAATGTGCTTTCCTCGGGGTATTGAGTGACGCGCTCTTAAAAAAACTCATGCTACAGGAAAATATAAAATAAAACATCTACAAAAAACCATAAATAAGCCACAAAGAGGAAAATTTTTGCTTTAAAAAGGTGTGATTTTGCTTGTGAGTTTACTTTAGTATCTTCACTGGAAAAATAAAGTAATATGAAGGAAAGAGCATTGTGTTAAGTATTTGCTTCCGGAGACCATCAAAACTGAAACTCATTCTTTGCCAGAAACTTCCTTTCCTTTTTGAGGTTCCAGCTGGGCTCTGGCCTTTGAGGTGTGGTAAGTGCACCAACAGTAAGAAAACACCTCACTTGCTCTCCATTCTCTTCTGACTTCCCATTCATAGGTTTGTTCTCTTTCTTTAAAAAGGGGGAAACAACCCTCCATTCATTTGCCTCAAGATTCAGAACCAGTGCAGAGCTTATGGGGACAGAGTGTCACCAGGACAACTGAAATAAGCACGATAAGACAGATGTGAAGGTCAGAATTCTTCAAAGGCATGAAGGTTTGACACTTCATAAATCACCATGTCACTTTGGTATAACAAAAGCAGTTCTTATGTACAGTATTCAGCTTCTCTCGCCACACTAGCCTTGGAGTCAGTTTGCATACCACATCTGGCTTGTCATTAAAAACTTTATAAATGCAACAAATTACAGGAAGAGAGAAAAGGGCAGGGCCTTCTATTGGTCCCCTTAATAAAGAATTCAAGGAACCCATTACTAAGACCATCAAAATACTATGCTGTCTCAAGAATGAAGAAATAATTGACGCGGTAACCATATTAAAAAGTAAATGCACATGGCAAGTATTATGGTTCTAGTTATCTGGCTTCTTTTTTACTAGCCTTGAGACAGAATTCTTTAGATGGAGAGACACAAAATACTGGCATCTATATTCAGGTTAGTCCAAATCAACTATTTCCCTGGTAGGGGAAAGAAAATTCCTATTGTGTTTATAAAAATCTCAAACACATGTAAGGTTGAAATGAGTAATTCTGCCAGGAAAAGCTAGTCTTCCAACTATAATTAGCAAATTTTCAAGACTGTGAGATGATGTTTCTGTCTGCTGGGTATCATTCAGATCTGCTTAAAGTAGAGCCAACTGATAGTAATGAGGACAGATCAAGATGCTTGCTGTTTCTTCCAATAAATTATCTTTATAGTGATAGCTCAGAGAAGTTAGTGGTTATGCATAGCCTGATCATATATTCACATATAGCATGTAAATGAGTTATACAGAACAAAACACACTTTTGGTCAATTTTCCAAACTACACCCTCTTAAATTTAGTCCATAAATATTAATTATCAGATAATTGCAATATAATTTGAATCTAAGTAGAAAATGAACATGTGCCATTTTATCATTAGACCTATATATTAGTTTATACTCTTTTGGTCTGTTAGAAAAGCAGGACAAATCATTCCCATGTAGCAGAACTGCAGCTATCAATAACAATTATTATACAGCAGTACCTTCCTATATTTTCAAGAATAAAGATGTCATCACCATGTTTCTTTCAGCTGAGCATTAAATAATGCAAAATGACAAATGCTACTCTAAATGCAGTCACCTTTCTTGTAAGAAATATTTCTTGTATGTATTTGAATTTTATTAATTCCAATAGCAAACACATTTGTTAGAAATGTGTACATGTATCTGCAAGACATAAGCATACAGTTTTGAGTTCATCATCAAAATGAGGACACAAATTTGAGGCCACTATATCTTCTGATTGCCTGGTTCAAATATTTTCATCTCAGAGTCATCTTCATTGACCACTCAAGTCATTTTAGCATCTTTCCTTCTCTATTACATCTCTGCTGTTTACTGATTTTTCAGACATATTATAACCATCTTACTTCTTGTTTACTCATTTATTTGAGGGCTGTCTGTACCCCCCCCTCACAACTCAGCTCCATGAAGGGAGAGATCTTGCCAATGCTTAAACAGGGTTCCCTGAATTTCAAGACCATTTCATTCCCACTGGCACAAATTCCAGGAGACATAAAGGAAAAAAGGTCTTAATTTACCACTGTCAATGAGTTCTACTACTACTGTTTAAAAGCAAAATCAACAATGGCAAGTCTTTACACAGGCTGAAAAATATTTTCTTTTTTTAATTCATTTTACCTTTGCTTTAGAAACAATGCCCCACCCTGGGGTGCACATTAACTCAGTATTGAAACAGGGTAAAAAGAAAAAGACTTTTTTAACTTTAACTTAAACACACCTCAGCCTGCTTCTCTCTACGAAGCAGGCTACTAGCAGTTTAATAGCATTTACCTTTAACTTGAACTAGACACACCTATGCCTGCTTCCCTCTCTAGAAAGCAGGCTACAAACTGTTTATTAGCATTTTTACTATTTACTTATTGATATGCAAAAGCCAGCCAGCTGCTTTTTAGCTCTCAGCTCCAAAAACTGCAGAAGAAAAAAACTTAAAAACTACAGTTTACACTTTACACGAGTTTGCCTCAATTTACCCTTTTAGACTTCGTGGGTTCTTTCCACCATGCCCAGCCTTCTCAACCAAAATACCAGTCAAAGCAAGACTATCAGTGCAGACTAATTTATTTCTAACAAAGTGATTTCCTAATTACTACAAAAGAAACATGTAAGTAAAACACTGATTACTTTAACATTGCCCAAAACCTTTCTCAACATTGTCCAAAGTCCTTTCACAGATTGCCTAAAAATCCTCAGTCTCTCAGTCCTGATCATCTCACCAATGTCCAGTAGTCAGAATTCATCTCCAGATGCTGGAAGACATGTTCCTTTGGCTGCTCCCTTGGTGTGCTCCTCCTTGTCTTCCACGCTGTCTTCTCCTTGTCCTCCAGGTAGCAGGAACTCTATGGTGCCGAACCCAGCAAAGTTAACTTCCTTCTCAGGCCTAAATTTTGCACAGCCTCTTCCAGATACAAGTCAAACTCAGCAAAACAACTCCAACCTGGAGTTCAAATCTGCAAATTCCTAACTGCCTTTAGCACACATGCTGCTAGCCTGGACCAGCCAAAGGCTGCAGGCCCCAGGCCTTGGCCACATGGCCAAGCTCACATTCATTCCACAAAATGGCAGAAACCGAACCTGAATCTGAATTCCCATTTTCCTCCTCTTTGTTTCAAACCTCTTTATATATTCTTTCTGTTTTTCCTGCCTTCCAGGAACAGCTCCTAAATTATCACATTACAAAGAAAAAAAACCTGTTTCACTTCTTCCTCCCCCTTGTATCTTAATGAAAGGAAATTCTAATTAAGGCCATTCTCACATTTTAGCATATCTTTCTTGAAATCTGCAATCTTAAACAGGAGACAATGGGGGGGGTAGTGCCCCCTATCAGTATTATCTAGATAGTTAGGACACAATGAAAACTGAAAATGTATGCTTTCTCATTTTAGTAAGTTTCAGATGTTCAACTTGCTTGTCTTGTATTTGTTTAAGTGCAAAGACATCTAGGTCAGGTTTAAGGCTTCCACTTTCCCCCAGCTCTGCAGCAGGTAGCCATGTAGTCCCCAAAGTGCCGGGTCTGTTGCATAAGCACCCCCAAAGGCTCAAACCCCAAGGCTCTGGTTTATGAGAAGCCAGAAGATGGAGGGCAAGTCAGCAATGAGTCTGTGCCCCCTGCATGCTAAGAAGCAAGGGAGTGGCAAAAACACAGAAGGATGGCTCCAGGTAAGGTGGGAGCACCAAGAGGGGCCATACCATTAACAGGAAAACCAGGGAATCATACTCTCACACCCAAATTCAGCAAGCTAGCTGTGAGTGCAGAGAGAGGTTTATGTGCACTTATCTATCATCCCTTCACTTTACTTCTTTATTGAAATAAATCCCTTCTAATAACAAATGACTTTCCTTCTTATGTAGATGAGAGATACCTGGGTGCCACTTTTTGGTCATCCTGCTACAACAGGTAGCAGGAACCTGCTGTGGATTACTATTTGCAATTAACAAAAGCAATCTATTCTCTTTCTTACTTTCCCATACCTTTCACTCTTCTAATGGAAAATAACTCAATTGCATAGTAATTTAAAGCTAACAGGTTGGCCTCTGAATGTTTTTAAGGTAGTCAAAGATAGCAATTAGAAAGGTATTTCCCAATGCCAGTGGCTGGGATCTTGAAAATCAATGTTTGGGTTCTCTGTTTTATAATTCATGTAGTTAAATCAGCAAAGATAATACTGTTTAACCTCTTTCTGCTTATGCCAATCTTCACTGTAGATGAAATCACTGAGCCATGCACACTCCGGCTTAAAATGACCACAAGTGACTCTTTAACTTAGAAGTTACTCACCAATGTTCTCGGCAGGACAGATCTATGAGCACAAAATTCACTGGTAACAACAGAAAGGCCATTCTTGGCACCCACTGTCTGAATTGGAACAATTACTCAATAGATGGGAAAGGGGTGTTTTAATGGCAAACCATTGTTGTTGGCCTGGCCCCAGTCAAAGGACTAGAACACAGGTTGAATGAGTCATTGTCACTTAAATGGTACCTCAAAATAGCCATGTCTCAGCACATCAGAAATGCAGCAACAGCTTCTGGTAGGTTAAAAAACAGGGCTTTTTTTATACTACCTGCCTATCATTTATCGTCCCCTTCATTCGTGCAAACTTAACTAAATGCAGGCCTAATAATATTGAAGATATATTGGAGAGAGAGAAGAACTTGACATCATTTGCTTCACTAAAAGCCAAACTGGGGTTTTAATACATCCGGGGTTGTTGGACTTCATAAATCCAAGGAGAGGTAACTACTTGGTAATCTCTGTGGTTCACAGTTAACCAACAGAAAATCCACAATGCATCAGGACCTCTGTTTACCATCTCCACTCATCTTTGCCTACAGTCATGCCACTTTACATCTTCACTGATTTTTTGAACAGCTTCTCTATACTCCTGAGAGCCACCCTAGAAATTTCCATTGTAGTAAATTATTAACTTTACAAAAAGTAATTTCTAATAAATTCATACTCTGCATGCTGATTAGGGGCATATGTGAGCTGATATATCAGTGACACATCTGATTTACATTTATTAATCATACAGTAATGGCATGATGCAGGAAAAAAGAAACTGAGCTGTGGAATTTAAATCTAAGCACAGGGATAGACCAAAATCAAAACAAAGCCTCAAAATATGCTGCAGAACAGAAGTCACAAGGTAGGGTGAAGAAACAAAATGGGAGAGAGGGTCAATGCACTACACTGAAGACTTACTGCTTCTTTGGTAGTGTGTGCACCATGATTTTACTGGGTTTTTAGTCTGACAAAACCACAGAAGGAATTCTGGGGACCCAGGCAAGCAAATGGAAAGTGACAAATTCATTTAGAAGAATGAATATGAGAAGAGGGATATAAGCCGAGCACGGTGGCTCGTGTCTGTAAGCTTCTGCCTATGAAGCGGCCGGGGCTAGGGATCGCGGTTCGAGTCCTGCCTGGGGCCCGTAGTGAGACCTAGTTCCGAAAAAATAGCTGGG